>JAQZBX010012708.1:0-24229 GCA_029593785.1 Cabassous unicinctus | reverse complement strand
TGGGTGAGGTCCTGGGGCACTGGCCATAAAGGAACTTGGGGTCTCATTGTAAGTCTTCAAGAGAACCCTTCCCCACCACAGCCCATCACAGCCTCAAGGTCCCCAAACACCACCTCATACAGATCCATGAAAGGAGGTATTGAGCAGCCTGTTCCAAATCTGCCATGGACCTCAGTCTTGTCTGCCTCCTGTAGGATGGCAGGGCCGGCTGCAAACCCCTATCATTTGGGAAGGCAGTGTCAGTGGGAAGAGGAGACACACACATGACACATGGCAGAAGATGAGGCAGCTCCTTGGGGCAGAATTTACTGGGTGGGGACCACAAGTTTCCAGGGCAGGAGGACAGACGTTGTCACCTCATCACTCACAAATTGATGAAGCTCCTACTGTGGGTCAGCATCAGGCTATGGACAGACCAGTCAAAACCCTTCCCTGTCCTTATGGACTTTATATTCCAGAAGGAGGGTCCCTGGGGGCAGCATGGAAAGAAATGCCAGTTTCTGACTTGCTGCCCACCCACCTGCCCTCAGCACCCTCTCCTCCTTGCTGGGCACCTGGATGGACCAGTACCCTGAAGATTTCCTACAATCTCCAGGCTCTCCCTGCCTCAAGCTACTGGTGACCTATGCACAGGTGCATCTACCTGACTCTGCCCTGGAGCACCGTGCCATAGTTCTCCTTTCACAGATGAGCCACCCAGAGCCCATTGAGGCAGACCCAAAAGGTGAGGAGGACTCAGGGTGGTAGCATGTGAGCTTGTAGGATGTGGGCCGGGACAGAAACATAAGCAGGAACTACCAGAGGTTGCCCTTGAGCCACGAACAAGGAGAAGCCTCAGACAATGCACCTAGGAGACTATAGCCTGGGAACACTTTTTTGGGCTGGATCTTCCCCTTGGGGTAGTGGGATTTTCTCTGTATTTAAAAGACACTTGGAGCCATTCATGGTGTGGAACCTACCTCTTCTCCAGCTCCTTTGTCAGCTCCAGAGCTGCAAATGCCTCCAGTGAGACATCTAGTGCCAGTTCTACCACCTGTGGGTGACACAGGAGAAGTTTCTGGGCCTGAATCAGCAACATTGCCACCTACACCACCAGCTACTGAGTTTGCACAAGTGCTTGTTCTGGAAATCAAGCCTGAAGCATTAGGTGTTGTAGCACCAGCTCCTGAGCTGATGGTGGCTCCAGCTCCACCACAACTCCCACCCACAGAGTTAGGGCCTGTGCCTGTCCTGGAGCTAGACCATCCTACTTCATCAGCCAGAGCACCTGCTCAGGAGCTGGGAGCAGCTACATCACAATCAGTAGCACAAGTTCCACAGCCAGAGGCACCCGTATCACCATCTGATGTACCAGTACCAGAGCCAAAGGCAAGTTCAGCTCCACCTACCTTGCCTCATACACATGTATTGGCACTGCCCATTGTGGAGGTACAGCATGCTCCTTCACCATCAGAAGCATCAGCTTTAGAGCCTGAACAGGCTTTGGTGCTACCTCCACTGCCACCTATGGAGGTAGCACCAATGACCACCCAGCAGGTAGAGCCATCTCCATTCCCAGATGTAGCAGCTGCTGCCAGGCTGGAGGAAGTAACATCACCATCTATATCACCAGTTCCTGAGGTGGAGGCAGGCCCACCTCTACCTCCAATGCCACCTATACAGTCTGCACCAGGGCCCATTCTGGAGCTACAGCCTAACTCACCTTCAGCAGCAACAGCTCTCAAGTTGGAGGCAAGTCTGGCAACACCACCAGAGCCTCCGCCAGACCTCAAATCAGCCCCAGGGTGGGCTACATCACCAGATACTTCCTGCCCCTGGCCTGAGACATCAGAGAATGGGCTGAGTGAGGAGAAGGCTCACCTCCTGGCTTTCCCTCCTGAGGTGGTGGCAGAGTAGTTGACATGGATAGATGCGGTGAGCAGCTGGACTTGGCTGGGTGAGGCTGGGGGGATCTTCCTCCCAGGATCTGCCATCCCAGCCTTAGCATCCCCTGATCCAGAATCTTATGATCTGGATTCAAAACCTGGCTTCACTCCAGTAATGTAACCTGGGCAAGCTTATTAATCCCCAAGCCTACACTTGCCCCTTCTGGAGAGTAGATATAGGACACTAACCGTACCTGCCACATGCACTGACTGTGAAGATTACATGAGAGCAAAGAAATACTAAACCTGAGGGGCTTGGCCTTTGTGGGGTTGAAGGGAGCTCACTGAGGTTTACCAGCTCCACAGGGGTCCACTTTATGCTGGGAGTCTCCACAGCATCGATATTAATAAGACCCTGATGTGCACTGGATCCTTTGGCAGGCATCCAAACCCTCTGGTCCCCCCAAGAATCATGCACCTGACCTCAAGCAGGCCTAGGAGGCATTATCAGGAGGGGCTGTGGTGCCACCTAGGCCTGTGGAGGCATGAGGCACCTCTGGTGCTGGAGTCTGTGAGATGGCCTTGAAAGTGAAGCTCTCTCTTCCCCACTAGTGCCTTAGGCCCTGGGTTACTCAAATGTTAGGTCCCCTCAGGGGACAGAGAAAACACCCTGTGCTCAGCCCACTGAGTTCCAGCTGAGACCTCCTGACCCTGGCCTGGGTCTAGAGGGTCTGTGGTATCTGAGCTGCACAGGTGTGGAACTAGCTGACATCTCCTTCTTTCCAGGAGCTGTTCAAGAAGGTGGTACCTTAACACTGCCTGGGCTCCATCTGGTCCCAGCACAACAAAAAGTGCAAGGAGCAAGTGGCACCCACTGTCCGTGCAATCATCATGCACTTCAACCATGTGTGACCAACTGCGTCATCTCCACCTGCCTCACACAGAGCCAGGATGGTGGAGCACTGGATCGAGGTGGCCAGAGTATGCTCAGGGCACCTTCTCTGGAGTCCTGGAGCCCCTGTTTGTTCTTATTGGCTCTCAGGACTACAGGTCCTCCCTGGCCTGTAGCTCAGCCCTACACTATCTTCACTAATGACCCAGGCTACTCCCTCAGGTTGAGGGTGGGTGTCCCTCCCTAGGTCCACGGTGTACCCTCAGGGTCTCCTTGGGTGTCTGTCTTATCCAAAAGGGGAGATGTCAGCTGAGGGGGCTGAACCTGGATCAAGGAGGCCACTCAGACCACACCTCATAGCTCAATCTTTCTCCCCCACAAGGAGTGTCAAATCCTCAATAATTTCTTCTCATTCTACACCATCCTCTCTGCTCTCAAAAGCCACTCGATTCACCATCTCAAGAAGACATGGGAGGAAGTTTCTGTTGTAATTCAACTTGGAGGTAGACGATGCCAGGGATGATCCAAAGAGAGATTGGGATCAGGGGACCTCGCCCATGTGGAATGCAGGCAAGTTTATTTAGGCTAAAGCTGCTTTTTACATTAGAAAGCTGATAACAAAAGTAGGGCACCCTTCGCTAGTTCCTCTGCTTGGCACGTAAGAGCGCTGCCTGTTTCTGTGTTCCTAGACAATCTTTCTGAGGAATTCAGACAACTTCATAGTGGTGAGTTCATTCCACTCTGCCTCCTCCTACTGATGTCTGCAGTATGCAGTGTCCTTGGAGACATTTACTAATGTTTCTCGGCCAGCAAGCATGCTTTCTAAATGCTTAACCCTTTATGCTCTGGCTCTCAGCATCTTTTCCAACAAGTTTTCAGGTAGGCAGACCTCTCTCCAGGGGACAGAAGATTGGACCAGGGACCCCACAGGCCTGGGCATCTCCCATCAAGTAGCCTGGAAGGCAGTGGCTCCTGGGCAGGGGCCAGGCAAGGTGGAGCTCTAAGTCTCCACATGACCTGAGGTCAGCTGTTCTGCCTCAGCACTTGTTCTCTCTTCTGTAAGTTAGAGAGTTGAGCCAAATGGGAGAGTGTCAAGTGTTTGCTTTTCAGCAACATGCTCTGTCCAATTGAAATCTACATGTGTCATAACCCCAGCTGGGCATGAAATGGGAATGGGGGTCCCTGTTGTGCCCACCTGAGAACTCAGCTCCCAAGTAACACAATGTTCTGCAGCACCCAGAGCTATCCAGTTTCAGCACCACCCACCCAGGCAGTCCAGGAGGCTAAAATAGAGTGGACTGAGCTTACACCCTCCCACCCACTCCCTCCTTTTTCCTTCCTTCCTGCCCTCCCCTAGGGACAGCTTCGGCCTCTTTCAGAGGCTGTATGAAATTTCCTTAAATGAGGACAACTACGTAGAGAGCAGTGAGCTGATCATCAAGGTAGAGGTGGCTGGGGGTCAGTTCTCAGGAGGTGGGGTTGTTAGTTTTTCACTGAAAACTTCTTTAAAATCATCCAGTCTGGCCTATTCTGGAAGATGATGAAGTGGGTGGATATGTTTGGTTTGTGGGCAGGTGGGGGGCAGTTGTAGGGCAGTAGGCTGCTGTTCTTGGATGTGGTGGAGGTGGCTCAGATGTTCCAGGAGGAGATGATGAACTGGCAGGATGAGAAGTCTCCACCCACACAGGAGGGTCTCATAACTGTGCTGTGTTATGAATGACATGTGTGCCAGAGAGCTATGAGAAATATATGGAAGACAGGAACCATCATGGTCCTTCCTGACCATAACTAGAAGCTTCCACAGAAAAGAGGAAGCCAAACGTCAATGCTCGGTACTCCTGGCAGCCCCTACCCTACCTGGAAAGTCAGACCTGGCACCATGGAGACACATTCTTGAGTGGATGCTGGGACTTGTCTGCAGGCAGAATATCCTGAGTGAACTCTGGGGTAGGGGATGCCTTTGGTATAACTTTGGACAGGCTTTGGGGTCTCCAATCCTGTTGGATGGGGCAGGCAGGAACTGCTCAACTAGGCCTCCAGAGACATCCCATCCTCAAGTTCCATGGATGGGATGACACAAGGCCCCACCCCACACTCAGAGACCTGGAAAACCAGATACCAGTTAGAGGTGGTGGGTGGTGGGGTGACAACAGCTCAGACAAGGCCTCCATGTGGAGAGAGCAGCCTGTCTTCCAATGCCCTGAGTGAATCAGGCCAAGTCAACACCATCTTGGGCCTCTGCATCCTTACATGGAACAGAGGCATGACCATCCAGTGGTGTCATCCTCATGGTGAGGTGGTGAGGTTCAAGGGGGGAAAAGGAACATGGCTGAGTGTTCCTGTGACTCTGAGGCAGATAGCATGATGGCCAGAGCATCCTCACTAGCACGCAACACTGAGGCTTCTGGACTCCTGATGAGGGTAGTCAGGTCTTTGACCTCAGATCACAGATGAACAATCAGGGTCAGGGATGCCAGTTTGCACACACAAGTTCATGCAGCGGACATCTGGCATGTGATGGCAGCAGATTTCCACCTGCCCACTTGGTCCAGGTGTCCAAGACCCAAGGGGCACTAGATGAGGGGTGCAGGGCCTCACTGACTTTGTCTTCAACCTTGCCAGGAGGGGATCTCCAAGTTTGCCAACCTGGAGAGGAACCCCAAAAGAGCCCAGAAGCAGCAGCAGCAGGAGAGGGTGAGTGTGACTGAGGCCAGGAGTGTCGGGATTGGGTGGCCTCCAAGTCAGGATGGGGACACTCCTCAGGCCCATCCTTCCTAAGCCACTGAGCCTGGAAAGCCTCTCTTCAATTTCCCCTATGCTGGAACGTTTAGGCTCCAGAGAGAACTAGATACAGCCAGTCAGAGCAAGAGTCTGGAAGAGCTGAATCAGGGTGGATTGGGTGGTGAAGGGGGATAAACTTGGTGATTTTAGAAAGGCAGTCCTGGGAGGTAACCGCAAGGGAGTTTGGGGTCCTTGGAAGCTGGGAGTGTATCTTAGGGGTGACAGCTAAGTGTCTGAGACTGTCCCAAGTGAAAGCTGTTGGTCTTAGGGGTCTGAGACTGAGGAGTTTAGAGGGAGGGGTCTTGGGGTCACCTGCGAGCCTTTGCTCATCCCCACCCCACCCAATGCCACAGGGAGTCATTCAGGGCATTGTCCCATGCTTGGGGACATTCCTCACTCAATTTTTGATGGTAGACTATGCCATACAGGAGTATCTGGATGTAAGTGAGCCTGGGGGCCTGGGTAGGGTGGGAAAAAGACCCTGAGGATTGGGAGGAGAGGCCTTCTTCCTGAGCCCGGAGCTCTCAGCAATGGGGACACCATATCTCCTGAGAGCCTCACAGCCACCCTGGGAGCTGGGGTGCCATGGACACCTTACAGACAAATAAAAGGAGGCTGGTCCAAGGGGCCATATCTGCATTGCCTTCATAGGCTGGGAGTGGAAGTTTCTCTGTCTTCACTCCCGGTCCCCAATCCTGGCACCCAAAACTCTGCCTGTGTCCACCCCTGGTTGGGGCTGCTCTGTGCATGTTGAACCCTGCAGTCATTCATTGTGACAGGGGTTCAAGGGCAATAGGCATGGCAATGGATGGGGGCCTTTTTATGATGGATGTGAACTCTCTGCCTTCCAGGGGAGGATGGTCAACTTTGACAAAAAGACGAAGGTGAGGAGCTGTGGCCATCACTGTGGGTGGGTCGGGGGGCGGGGAGGCTAGGGTGGGAGATGGAAAACAGGGACCCTTCTGGGCAGGACACTCTGAGCTGCATGCAACATCCTCTTAGATTGATGGGGGAGAGTTTGAGGTGAAAAGACAGACCTGACCCTTCCCTCTGGAGGGTGGGGTTATATGTGGAATGGGCGTTATATGTGGGATGAAGGACATCTTCCTGGAGGATGAGCTGTGTGAACTGAGCCCTGAGAGCAGGTAGAGCCTGGAAGGGAGTTGAAGAGTAGGGGACCCACAGGAGCAAAACCAGCCACTGCCCCCCGACCTACCCAGTAAGCCCACCTAGGCCTCAGCAGTGCCTCTTCCTTCCCTCTGACCCCAGGAATACCAGATGGTCGCTGAGCTCCAGCAACTCCAAGAAGGCTGCTGCTATGACTCCCTTGTGCCCAATGATCAATTTGAGGCCTGGTTTGGGGCCTTGGAGCAGCTCAGCAAGATTGACAGTTGAGGCCAGGAGTGGATCTGGCAACTGTAGGGGCAGGATCGCCCTGCTGGCTCCTGGACCAGCATAGGACCTGCTGTCTGAAGATGTTGGGGCACCCAAATGCCAACCCCTGTGTGGACACTTGGAAGGAGCCATGAGGTGTGGCTCCTAGGAGCCTCACAGCCACCACTCTGTCCACTCTGTGGATACCACCTGTTTTGTGAGCTGGAGCCCCCATCCCAGTCAATCAGTAAGAGCTTCATGGACAAACACCACCCAGAAGGCATCAAGTCTTGGAGTGAAGAGTGAGTTCCTCATCCAGGGTGGGCAAGTGTGGGTTAGCTCGGGACTCAGGGAAGCTTCAGGATAAGCGTGGGCTTGGGGAACCTGACATTTTAGTGCTCCACACACAAGCCTTTGACTGGGGAGAGTCCCCAGTCTCCGGGCCTGTTTCCTCTTCTGTGAAATGGGGTGATGATGCATCATGTCTAAGGCAGTCAAAGCCCACTGGCTCCTTTAGATGGGCAGAGCACTAAGCAGGTGCAGTAGTAGCAGGGCAGAAGTTTGTTTGCAACCCCGGGGAGGCTCCCAAGATAAGCCAACCCATCCTTCCAGCAGACAGGCCCCAGATGCTGAGTCCATAGGTAGCAGCACCTCCACTCCAGTGTGAAGCTCCAGTGTGACCCTGACTTCAGCAGCGGAGATGCAGCTGACTCACCTCACACGCATGTAGCTGGTTCCTCAAGCTCTAAGGTGACATTCCACCTTGACCCTGTCCCAGAGTCCCAAGATGGTCAGGAAATGAAGGTGACTGCCCACCTCTTCTCATGTCAGTCCTCGCCCTCATACTCCCTCTCCTGTGCCAGCTTGGCCCTCTCCAAGTCCACAAAGGGGTAAAAGATTGTTGACATCTACAGTACTTCTAGAGCCTCCTGGAGCTTCTCAAGCAGCTCTGGGTGCCCCGAGCCTCCAAGCCTTCTGCTGATCTAGCTGTCACCCAGTTGGAGCAGTTGATGTCCACATCATCACAGAAATCCTCCATTGTCACATCAGCATCTGGAGGAACGTCCTCTCCTCATCATCCATCAAACCCAAGGCCTCAAGGACCATCCACAAGCACCGTGACACATGGCTGCACTATAAATAGCACGTGGGTGACTGTTGCATCATCTGTGTCAGCCTGTTTGAGGACAATGACAACAAGTACAAGAACATCCTGGTGAGCAAGTCATGTGGATGTCCCCTGGGGCCTCTCAGTGGTTCAGGCAGTAGACACCTTAGGAATGACATATTCCCTCCCTGCCATCCTGGATCAGACTTCCTAGTCGGTGGGGAAGGACACACATCCTCCTCCAGAGGCAGGAAGAGCATGAGTTTGATGGCAATCAGGGCTCAGGATGGTGGACATAGGGGCTGAGACTGGCACGCTGTGCAAGGAAGGCCTGAAAGGGCTCTCTGAGGCAGTCCCAAAGAGCAGAAGGAGGGGAAAGCATGCCAGGCCCAGGAGGACATGGTCTTGACTGGCAAGAGGGACAGACTGCAGGCCAGGGTGAAGGAGCAGGGGTCAAGGGGAAGAGCTGAGGTCATACAGATGTTGGGAGCTGGGTCATATCAGGCCCTGTTGAGCTGATCAACAGAGCTGGACTTTCTCACAGGTAGAGATGGGACTCACTGGAGGGTCAGAGCAGAACAGGGACAGCAGGTGACCTTTGGCCTCAAAGTGGAGGTTGGGCTAGTGTTTGAAGACACCAGCCAGTGAAGAGCTGCTGAGGTGACCTAGAAGTGATTTAGGGGTCTGCCCCAAAATGGTGGCCTTCAAGGCAATAGCAGGAACCAGATCCTGGATGGGACATGCAGATGGAGCCACCCCAGCCCCACTGCACAGAGGCTGGCCTAGCTGCCATGTTACACATCTGCCCTGGGCTGCACTTCTCTTGTGGCCAGCAGCAGGTGTGGTTTTACTAAGCTGTCAATTGTCTGACCCTTGAACTGAGTCCTGCCTGTAGCTGGGCCATCATGGTCAAGGCAACTGCAGTCTGGACCTTGCTGACCACAGCTGCTGCATCCTGGAGCCCAGGGCAGTCCTGATGTGCTGTAGGTTGTCATTCAGCCACTTCTCCTCTCTGACATCTGGGCTTAGACTAGATGTCTTGTGCTGTGCCCTGGGGTTTCACTGCTACCTGGAGGTGTCCTGGAGGAGCAGGGTTGGGGCAGGGGCACTCTCTGTGGACAAGCCATCTCCCATGATTGGGAGGCAGGAGATAAGAGAGAGAGGCCCAGATTTCACTCCTCCATCCCCCTCTGCTGCATGGTCACGCTTTGTCCCCAGGGCACTGGGAGCCCATAGCAGTTGTGCAGGCTGAGAACCCAAGGGACAAAGTTCAGCCTATAGGGCAGGGTTTGGACCCACACTGGAAATAACTTCAAGACAGAGGTGGAAGTTCTTGTAGGAAATGGTTGTAGGAAAGATTGGAAAGGCCCCTCATTCCATGGAGGTCTCCCCCGGGGAGCAAGGGAAGACAGTGAGACCCCTATAGACCCAGCCCTGACCAGAGGTGGCACCATAGGGTCTCTGGCAGCTGCATTCTCGGGGAACCAGCTCAAGGACCCATGCCCTGAGAGCATGTATCTTGATCCACTGCAGCTGACTGACCAAGAAAGGGCTCCAGCTGTGACCTGCAAGGCCCTGGAAGAACACAGCCTGGATGGGGACAAGCCCGAGGACTACATGCTGGTGCAAATCATTTCAGAGGATCAAAGTAAGTCAGGGGATGAATTGGAGAGGATGATGGTGGAGGGGGTAGGCTGAGTACCATGTCCCCAGCCTGAAGGTCTGAGGCCCACTGACCCCAGTGTACCTAACAGCAGGGTGTGTAGGCACCCTGTCCACAAACCATGCTGCCCAGGGCAGCCCTCAGTGCCCACAGCATCTTCTCCTGACCTGCTCCTTCTCCCTTGAGTACCCTTCCCTGGACATGACCCAGGAATTGGGAAACCAAGTTCAGAGCTAACAGCATTGAGGTACTCAGAGAAAGGACTTTTCACCTCAGACCACGAGCAAGATGGCCAAGCAGAGGGGCTCAACTTTAAAAGCATCCTCTGGACAGGAGGGCATGACTGCACCTCCAAAAGCGTGACTGGTGCACATGAGCACCAAACATACTACAGGCCATGCCTTTCTGGTGGTGAAAACTAGACAAAATCTCCCTGATCCACTTAGGAGGCCCTAGGGAGATGACTCAGTATTCTAGAAAGTGTGAAAGGGAAAGAATACAGAAGAACAGCACAGACCCAGAGCCAGGCAACATGGGCTCTGAGGCCTTAGATCAGTTTCTCAAGCACCTGGGCCTTTCACTCCCCAAAGGGGTGAGAAAATTAACCAATGTATGTGCACATGATATGTGTGTACACAATAAAATTAACTGTATTCTTATCAGTGAGCTGATTCCCTTCTCCCAGCCATTAGCCCAGGCAAATTAAAATGACTCCCACCATTCCTAGGAGTTGGTTCTAAACCCTCTCTTGTCTTTTGAATGGGAAATGGGAGCTGTGAAGTATGAAATAGGGCAGAAGGACCCATCCTACAGAACAGGAAGACTGTAGACTGGAGAAGTTAAGAAAGGAGATGAGTAGCCACACTACTGAGGCCAGAGCAGGAATTCCAGCCCAGTGTTTCTTTTTAGCTGGCTCTAGGCCAGGAAGACAGGAGGAAAATAGGGTCAAAGTGTACATACTTGCTTGGTGTTAGGTACTGCATGGTCATTGAGGCCTTCAGGAGCCCTGCTCAGGAGGCCTGGGCCAGGGCTGATCTTCACTGGGCCCCAGTAGACTTGTCCTGGGTAAGGCTGGATTTGGGGGCCATGCACTGGGTACTAGAAATCCAATATCAGCTCTTAGATCCTAGGCAGAGAAGGTGGCAGAGGGTGGGGTGGGGAAGTAGATGACCTCCTGGCAGCTCCATTCTGAGGTTGCCAGTTATGAGTCATTGTCACTTTTAAAACAAAGGTCCTTGATTTTTAGCTGTGCCTCTGCAGAGTTTTTCCTTCAGGCAGGCATCATTCAGAGGGCTTCTTTTTAGTCCTGGAGTTGGACTGGGGGATTCAGGTTCCTGGCTGAGGTCTGCTTTTGTGGTGGCACAAAGAGATGGAGTCTCCTGTGGTCCTTCAGTGCATAGCTGACCACCCCTCTGTCCCATTCCCCAGTGCTGCAGATCCCGGACTGCGCGAATGTGTACTATGCTATGTATCCCTCGCCCAAGTATCATTTTCTGCTTATGAAGTGCAACACCCCATGGATGAGAAGGTCAAGAGCAGAGCTCTCTCAGTCCTTTTGGGGAAAAGCAGAAGGGACCCAAGTTCCTAAAGGGGAAATTCTCACTGGCCCCTCATGCCCACCAGCCTCAGGGTCCCCCTTCCCAGGTCTACTTGGCCAACTAGTTTAACTGATCCCAACCACAGTGGGCCAGGCCAGGCAGGCACTTTCCTCCCCACCAGCCAGTCTGGACCATCCCCAGACTCCACTTAACCCCCTGAACTTCTCCTGCTGCCCTGAATGACTCTGCCCTTTGAAAGGCTGTCCTGGGCTCTTGTGACCAGTCACTCACTTAGAGGACCACAGAAGGTCTCACCTGGAGCCCTTGGATGACATCCATGACATTCCAGGGTTCCCAGCACAGCCTCCCACCTCTGCTAGCCTTTTTCAGGAGTGAGGGAGTCTCTGCTCACTCCCACCCCTGTTTCCCCACTCCTTGGAAGTGAATGGAGAGAGCCTCTTCACTGAGCTCATTCTTCACCAAGTGAGTGAAGAGGGGCCCAGCTGGGTCCCAGTTTTCTCAATTGCCATGCCACTGGAAGGGCCACACCCCACTGTCTCTAGGTATTCAGGAGACTATGCAAAACATGGTTAATCATAAGGAAGATTTGGGTGAGATTGGAAAGCATTTGAATTTATAAATAAACAGCAAAAAATTATATATATAGAGAGAGATGAGGGACAATATTTATCTATTGTAAACAGTAAATGTTAGATGTGAATATGTTATTATTAGTCTTATTTCAACTAAATCCTCAGAGTTGACAATTGGATCTTTCATTTACTGTGTTAACTGAAATGAGTTGAAGCATCTCACATTGCTCATTCAAATAAGAAATCATGCAGAGTCATCAGTTTATTTTAGAAGGGAGATGTGAAAAGATCAAGCCACCCTTCCCTGTATTACTGAAGCAAACACAGAAATCCCCTTTTACAGAGCAAATGTACATTTCAGTATCAATAACCTAGAAGGAGCAGAGACCATCCATGGGGACTAATGGGATTTAGATGTTGAAGGTACTTCCATTTGCAAGGACCATTTCCTGATCCCAGATAGGGCAGTGGTTGCCTTTCTACCACTTTGGAGGAAGGACATTTTCTGCTTCTTGGAGGAGGTTTTGTTTGAGCACCAAAGAAGAACTTGTAATTTTCTAAGGCAAACTCTAGATTTATATTAGCACTAGTCATAGATAAAATTAGAACACAGCTTCCAATGTGGAAAGGAAAAGGACAGAGGAAGATTATTAGCACATGGTCCATGGGGAGCAGAACTTTGCATCCTCAGTCCCTCTCTAGGCCACATGGTCAAATCTTTACCTTAGATTTCATGCTTTGAGATCCTTATCCTTGACACTGAATTCCTTTTCCTTATGAGGTGTTTGGGGTGGGGGCGGGGATTGACATGCAGCTTTTCAGGCTCCAGCTGGCCCTGGTTTCATAAACACTACTGCTCCCTATGATTTATTGCTTCCCACTGCCCTGCCATTCTTTGTGCAATTTCTTAACATAGAAAATCCCTGGTGGGCCTTGGCTTCTGTGTCAGATACCTGGTGGCCTCTCCTCCCTGGTTGGGGCCTGAGGCATCACCCATGGGCTCTGAATGCCAAGAGAAGAATACTTATTCTTTGTAAGCAGAGACCCCCACACAGTCTTTTCTATGGGTCAAAGTGAAGTCTTGGGCCATGTGGTTTGAGGTCCACCATCTCGGGGATAGCCAGTTTACACTCTCAGTTGTGTTGCTACTGATTTGAGCAGAATTTGGCTCTGAACCCTTAAAGCTTGCAACCCCCTGGGATGACTGCATCCATTGTCCAAAACTTGTGCTTTGTTTGTCATTGGGGTGTGGGCAATTCCTGTGGGGAGGGATTGAAAGATAGGACTTGATGGGGGAAGGGACTGTCACTGGGACTGAGGACCAGTTTTGCAGACACACTTCACCATAAATTAAATTACTGAAAGGCTTCCTGTCTGGGTGGTGACAAGCCCTGTCCTAAGCTACCCCTGTGCTCTCCCCTGGCTTCTGCATGTTCAGGAGCTAAAGGTGTAACCTCTGGCACAACACAGAGCCCCAGGACCCTGCACCAGCCTCTCACCCACCCTAGCTGTGGCCTGTGGGGTCACTTCAGTCTGGTTTATCAGGGAAGTAAACACTATATCTTACATTTTAATTAGGAAATATGTTTGAACTAATCCATTTTGTCTGTAAATAACACATTTCTAGCTCTCTTTATTGAGCAGTCCTATAAGTAAGGAAAATCTGGTTGCAATATCCACCACTGATGCCCAGATTGTGGCCTCTAAATACTAATTTCCATGAAAAGAAAAGAGGGCACCTAGGAGGTTTCTGTAAGTCCAGGTCTTGGCCAGGAAATGTGTGAGAAGAACCTGACAATCATGGTGAACTGGAGGGCACTGGAGGCATAAAAGCCCTCAGGTGGAGTCAAACCATGACAGGAGCCAACTGGCAGGCCTTCTGGCCAAATCTGGGACAAGTTTGGAATCATAATAGCCAAAAAATACAAGCAACTCAAATGCCCATCAAATGTTGAAGGGACAAAGAAAATAAGGGGAAATGTTAGGTCAAATACATCACTAGAATAAAATTTAAACATTAAATACAGGACTAAGCAACACAGTGAACCTTATTGTAGATGATGGACTACAGTT
Organism: Cabassous unicinctus; assembly: GCA_029593785.1. NCBI lineage: Eukaryota > Metazoa > Chordata > Mammalia > Cingulata > Chlamyphoridae > Cabassous > Cabassous unicinctus. The sequence continues at coordinate 10,342 of JAQZBX010012708.1, read as the reverse complement.
CTTAGCACAAGTATAAGACTATTGTCTAACGTATATAACAAATGTACTGCACTAAAAAAGGTGCTAATATTAGGGTGGTATATGGGGAAAGTATACCTAATGTAAACTATGGGCTATAGTCAATAGTACTATTTTAATAATGTTTCATCAATTGTAACAAACTTCTCTTAATTTTTTTATTTTTAAAGAATCATTAAATTACATGAATGTTACATTAAAAATTTAGGGGACTCTTATGTCCTCAGCCCTACCCCCTCCCACACTTTCCCATATTAACAACATCTTTCATTAGTGTGGTACATTTGTTACAATTGATGAGCATATATTGAAGCATTGCTACTAACCATGGACTATAGTTTGCATTATAGTTTACACTCTGCCCCACACAATTTTATAGGTTATGACAAAATGCATAATGGGCTGTATCCATCATTGCAACATCATGTAGGATGATTTCAATGTCCCAAAAATGCTCCAATGTTACACCTATTCTTCTTTCTCCCTCCCCTCAGAACCTCTGTGGCCACTGCCTTTATAAAAATTCTTCCATTGCTAGAAAAGTAATAAGTCAATAATAGAATAATAATAAGTCTACTTTAAGCCATTGTTCAACTCCCATTCTTGTGGATTTGAGGATGGTGGTGCCCAATGCATTTCTAATTGATAGGGGGCTTAGATCCCATGGGGCAGATGTATGGAACTACCTTGTTTACAGTTGCAGATACTCTCTGTTCTTTTTTGATAAGTGTTGTCCATCATCATCTCCTAAAATGAATTGGGACATTGGAATCATCCCCAGTGTAAAAACTAACCCAATTGTGGTATATTGACTTGGGCAGTCTTTAGAAAACTAAAACAAGTGAATAGTAAAAATGTTTCATAGCAATGCAAGGTGTTGGTGGATGGATGGTAAGTGGGAGTCCTGTATTCAAAAAAAAAAAAAAAACCTTAAGGATTTTAAGTTGAATTTCTGGTTGTGGACAAACAAGATGGAATTAAATAATCCAGTTTAAGGACTATATAAAATTTGTATTAACTTTGTTAAGTAGTTAACTTTTTAGCCTTATTAAATATCTTTGATGTAATTGACCATCACTAATCTCTTATTGAAATCAGTACTATATGAGTTTAATAATTTAAAAAAAATTTGTTTCATGCAGTGTTGTTAAACCTGCTTTATATAGGAATTTCCTATATCTGACCACATTAGGCCTATGATTTCATCAAGAATCAACAGAATTCCTAAAACTCTTATATTTAATATATAATCCTATAAGTTTGAATTAGAAAACTGGCTTGATTTATTACTCATGAAACTGTGACTTTCATTCTGATATAAGTAAGCTTTTCATCTGACTCACTATGTGTATATGTGTGTGTGTGTGTGTGTGTGTGTGTGTAAATATTTCAAGTATACCAGAAAATGACAAAATGGGCAAATACTAAATAATAAAGTCCTGAAGATTCAACTACTGAAAAAGTCCTTAAGTCTTTACATTATGGTAAGTAAAAAGGAAATTCAACCCTATGTAACTGCTTCTAAATTATTATTTAAGAAAATTTAAACAAATACTAAAATGATTTGTATTAATTAATTGTTATATAAATTCCAACTGTGTTATATGCTGATTTTCCTTTAATACTAATGCCCTCTGTATTAATTTATGTACACAAAATTTTGAGTATTTTCCAAGTATATGGCAAAAAAGTGTTTTTAAATAAAAATTATGAATTAAAATAACATAAAGAATTGAACAGTGACAATAAATAACTCACTCTTGTGTATTATATATTCTTAACTTAAAGATGATCAAAGTTACCCTTGTTAGCTTCTCAAAATCAAGGCCTTTAAGCTGGTTTATCCAATTTTCCTATGCAGAGAACATTTAAAATTTTCTGCACATGAAAAATACATTATTGTTATGTTGTGGAACTGTGTTTTGACCAGACCGGTGGTCTGCAGATGACCTGACTCAGGCACCAGCTTTTGCTTTGCCCCATCTTGGAAATTTCTCAGGACTGGGGTGAACTCCAAAGTTGTTTGATAAAAAGCATTTAAATTCACATATAGCTAATACACCAGCATTAAAGAAAACAGACTGGCTACCATCAGATTGATATGATGGTCAATTTTACATATCAACTTGACTGTGTTATAGTGCCCAGTTTTTCTGTCATACAATGGCATAGATGGTGCTGTGAAAATGTTTTATAAATGAATTGAAATCTACAAGTTGCTGACTCAAAATAAAGCAGATTACTCTGGATAATGTAGGTGTACCTTATCCAGTTTGTTGGATACATTAAATGCATAAAACTGAGGGTTCCAGAAGGGTGAAATTCTGTCTTAAGACTACACCTGTCACTGTCCTGAGTTTGCAAACTGAGGAATTCATACTCAAGACATCACTATCACTATTACAGGGATTTCCATCCTCCTGCCTGCCCTTCAGATTCATACTTGCCATCCCCCACAATCTCATGAGCCAATTCCTTACAACAAATCATAGATATAATAAATCATATATATGTGTGTGTATATATATACACACATACAAACACCTATATACATATATACACACATTCACACACATACATGTATGTTGTTGCTCCTATTTCTCTGGAGAACTCTGACTAGTATAGCTTTTGATATCAGCAGAGGAACTTAAACTATAGGGTGATTTTCTTAAGTTGGTCCTGGGTCTTTTAGAATTGGTTCTTAATCTATTCAAATTAAAACAACTCTATTTCCAGTGGTAAAGAAGATACTGGCAGTCCACAATGTGATGTGTTAATAGAGCTATGAAAATATCACCATTGGATACTCCTAATCAAAGACTTATAATAGGAAAGATTCTGTTGACCAGATATTTCATTTATGTGAAATTAACAAGTACAGGGAGATTGGCTTGTGCTCCTAATATGCTAGAGAATGTGGCAGAACAAAAGGATGAATTCAGGACTTGAAATTCCCTGTTCAAGCAATACCAGCAGGAACATCTTAGAAGTCCTCAGAACGGGAATCAGCAGTGGGAATTCTCAGCCATGGTGCTAATGAGGTTGCTACCTGTGACTATGGAAGCCACATATTGTTGCCATTTTCCTTTTGTCAGAACCTATAAAAGTACATTGTGCAAAAGGTAAGCCATAGTGTAAACCACTGACCAGGACTAGTAGCAAAGCTTCAATATTTGTTTATCAATTACAACAAATGAACTTAACTAATTAAGGGTGTTATTAACTGGGGAAGATATTGGGGAGAGGGAGAGGGGTATGTGGGAATCCCCTATATTTTCTTCTTAATTTTTAATATTTTTAATTTTAAAGAAGCTTTAGATTACATAAATGTTACATCCAAAATAGAGGGAATTCCCATGTACCCCACCCTCTCCCTCTCCCGCTCCCAAAATTTCCCCCATTAACAACATCATTCATTAGTGTGGTACATTTTTTACAATTGATGAACACATATTGAAGAATTGCTACTAACCATGGATAGAGTTTCTATGTGACTTTTCTGTAACTTAAGCTTTTTGGAAAATAAAGCAAAAAACTTAGACACTAGGGGAACCTAGAGAAGAAATTGTTAATGTACATGACAATTATGATGATGAAAGGCATAATGCTAAAAATACATATTTTTTATTTTAATTTTTTAATCTTTATTTTAAAATATTTTAATTTCATTATTATTATTATGTGGGCTTTGTTTTGGGGAAACTTTGGATTGCAGCAGGGTTACAATTGTGGCAGGGGAGAACCACCAGTGTGGGATGTCAGTTGTGAGGGGATGTGTGGGGACTGGACACCTGGGGCATGCTTCTATGGAATATGAATGTGTTTATATGGTCATGGGCTGTTGTCTTGGTGAGTGGCAACCCACAAAAAAAACTGATGGAGTATTGAATTCCCATCCTGGGGAATCCAGCTACATTCTCTAATAGAGTGACATGAATATATAGAGTACATGGTTGATGCCTAGCAAAGGAGGACAGATTAATTCAACAGGCCCTTGATATTGATGCTTGTACTTATCAAATTTGTTCTTGTGTAATTGTAACTTAGCCTGGTAATACATATTAACCAAGAGTTCCTCCTGAAAACCTCCTTGGTGCTCAAATATGACCTCTCTCAAAGCCAAACTCAGCATATAAATTCACTACCTTCCATCAGACATGGGACATGACTCCCAGGGATAAGACTCCCTGGCACCAAAGAATTATTTCCAGCACCAATTAGCTATGCATTTGGAAGAAGACCTAGAACAAAAGGTAGAAATAATAAATACAAATGAGTTTTTATGGTTAAGAGATTTCAAAGTAAGTCAGTAGGTCAATCCAGTGGTTATGCTTATGCACATTTCAGGAGGATTTCATTGATTGCCACTGTAAACAGTGCCTCAAGCAGGGTGCTCCTGAGGGCTCTAGAGATATTTAGACACTATAGGCAGAGCAGACAACCCAGGAAATTGGCACCCCACTGGAGGGCCTTACCTTTGAATATATGATATCCTATCTTCTCAATGTAACAGAATTAGATTCAGTTATAATTTTCTTATACATGGTTCTTCAGCTCCTTTTATTTGAACCTAGCCTTAGGATTATACCCATTAAATATATGTTCCAAAGACTTGTATCTTCCAGTTGTTCATATGCTGGTTGAGCCCTGAATATCAGCAGAGTTGAAGTCAACACCTACTCTTGAGTTCATTGGCCTCACCCAGGACAACTAACAAAAGAAGATGATGGACAGAGCCCATCTCAAAAAACAGAGAACATATAAATCTGCAAGCAAGACAATTCCATCCATCTGCCCATGGGATCTAAGTCCTCTCTCAATGGGAAGCAGAGTGGGTATCACCATCCCAAAGTACTCAACATCGAGGAATGAACATACATAAGGAGGGAATGCAAGTATGGACCAAAGTAGACTTATTATTATTCTAGTAATGGAAGAACTTGTAACACTGTTATAAAGACAGTGGTCACCAGAGGTTTTGAGGGGAGGTAGAGAGAGAAAAGGTGTAACACGAGGCATTTTGGGGACATTGGAATTATTCTGCATGATATTGCAATGACAAATACAAGCAAAAAATGTATAATTCTACTTTGCATTGCACCATAAAATTGTGAGGTGCAAAGTGTAAACCATAATGTAAACTATAGACCATGGTTAGTGCAATGCTTCAATGTTTTCATCAATTGTAACAAAGGTACTACACTAATGAAAGGATTTAAAATGGAGGGGGAAAGAGTGGGATATATGGAAATTCCTTATATTTTTTATGTAACACTTATATAATCTAAAGCTCTTTTAAAAATAAGGGAAAAATGTGGAAATGAAAAGTTACTACTTTGTAATTAGAAATGGATAAATTCTAAATTTAAAATTAAATGGGTAAATTTAAATTTAAATGGATAAATTTGATAAATTCTTCTTTCAGTGTAATTTGATATTAAGTGCTTACTCTTAGTTACGTGTTTCAAAAATTCTTCCCATCTTCTGACAATTTACCCTGAAATATATTTAGTTTTAAAAATATCATTTGTTCTAATAAATTTACAACATGCTTCTTTCTAGTCACATATTTTGGTTAAATATATTCTTAACCATTTTCTTATTATTTACTCTAAGCAGTTTCCAAACAACCTAAAATGAACAACAAACTATTATCTGCATGTTACATAGAGGTAAAATGTAACAAAGCTTCCAAAAGTATACTGCTGATGTATAATAAAAAATGACAGAAATTTGAAAAACAACTTTTTTGTAGATACAGATCAGCAATCACTAGGTAGACAACATTTCTTATATATCATATAAGTTTTAGTACACTAAAACTGATATATGTAGAAGCTTTATTGTAAGATTGATCACTAAAATTTATAGTCCACTAGTCATCATTGTTGCTATACTTAATATGAACTATTTACTCTACAAATAATAAAATATAATTCTAGGTATAAACAAATCATCTGAGTATTTATAAGTGTAAATTGAAGAAAATATATTCTTAGAAAAGATTGATAAACCTAATAAATTGAATAAGTCAATTATATTTCCTGGCAAAATAAACCTTTGTAATAAAATATCAATTTCACTAAGATAGATATTAAATTATAAAAACTTATTTTGCTGGTTGATACAACAAATCTAAACTTGTTATTCCACCACAAGCGGATTTATGCCCAGAGAGACTTCTTGACCCCCATACCTGAACTCAATGGACCTCTGATATCCAGAATAGTAAGATAATAAATTTGGGCTGTTTTAAGTCACCAAGTGTGTGATGGTTTGTTAAAATAGTAATAGGAAATGAATACAACATGGAATATTAATGCCATTTGATACGGCCATGACTAAGGCCTTTTTCCAGACATCTATCCCAGTGGTAAGAAATATTTTCAGCTGTGTGAGCTTGCATGTGGGGCTCAAACTCTGATAAGTGCACCAATATCAGGACATTCAGTCCCATCTAAAAGCTTCCCTCCACAGTCTAGGATCCACAGAGTCCATTCAATAACCACACAATGTGAATTCACTTTTCTCTTTGCTTGAGTTGGGCAGTTAGTAAGTTTCGTAGGGTAGATATTCCCTTTTTTGTTTTAATCAACCCTCTTTAAAGGGCATACTTGGATCTGATTCTCATTTTCAATGTGAATATAATGAGGTAGTCCTGGTAAGGCACAATAGTTGGCTTTCCTTTGCAAGATTACTTCTTCAGGGATTTCCAGGAAGGAGAGAAGAGCCTCATCATTCAGGCCCAGAGGGAGTGCCACATCTGACAAGAGGGATTTGCTGGCGGTTGTGATTCAGGGTAATTACAGTCCTCAGACATTCTCTCAGATATTTCCTTTCTGACACTAATGCTCCCACTCTTTCCTAGCTTATGCCCTAACTTTCATTAAGAGACTTGCTTAGGACATTAATTCAACTGGAGATTAGCATAGTTATGGTAGGTTCCACATTTTTAATTTGAGGCTTAATCTGCTGGTTCCTAAACATTTAAACATCTTCAACACTATTAGGTGGAATCACTTCACTTAATAGTCCCTGATTTCCTGTGTCAGTCCTCTATCCTGACACAGCTTTCCAAAACATTGTCTCCAATTCTATGCTTTAAATGTATTCAGACAACAGAATTGAATATAAAACTATATTAAATCATAGCATATTTGTTCAATTAAATCATTAAGTATAACTCTATTTATAAATATATAGGATTATATGAAAATATATAGCACCCCGTTTTTAAATAAGATCATTGAATGTGGCTTTTATTTGTGAATTTATTAGAAATTCTTAATTTTGTTTTTAAAAGTTGTTTAACATACTATAAGATCTTGATTAGAATCACCATCAAGTTTGTTAAGTTGTAGATTTCAGAATCAGTCAATTTTCTTCTAATGAACAAGGATATTTGCCATAATTAATATTCTGTGTAGACCTCTCTAATCCTGACTTTATTTTTGCATGTTTGTTTTGTAAGTTCACAAATTTTACTATACACTTATCATTTATGTATGTTCATGTGTGAATGATATACTTCAATAAAGTAAAAAAATGTTTTACAAAGCAACAACTAATCAAAACAAGATGACACTGGTATAAGGATAGACAATGAGTTTAGAACAATGGATTAGAATTGAGAGTTCAGAACTAAACCCATCTGTTTATGTTCAATTGATTTTGACATGGTGAAAAGTCTATTCAATGGGGAAAAATTAATCTCTTCAATAAATCATGCTTGTACAAAAGAATATTCTCAAGAAAAATAATCTAATTGGACCCTACCTTATACCATTTAGAAAACTTAACTCAAAGAGGACCAAAAACCTCAATGTAAGAGCTAAAACTCTAAAACTCTTAGAAAAAACATAGGGATTAAATGTGGGTTTTTTAAAACATTTTTTTTTATTTTCAGGGAGCAGATTATATAAATGTTACATCAAAAAATCGGGGATTCTCGTATACCCCAGCCTTTTCCTCTCCCACACTTGCACCCACTAACAACATCTTTCATTAGTGTGGTACATTTGTTACAATTGATGAACACATATTGAAGCATTGCTACTAACTATGGTCTATACTTTACATTATGGTTTACACTTTGTATTGCACAATTGAATACATTTTGACAAAATAAATAATGACTTGTATCCAGCATTACAATATCATGCAGAACAATTTCAAAGTCCACAAAATGCCCCATGTTACATCTATTCTTCACTCTCCCTCCCCTCAGACTCTCTGGTGACCACTGTCTTTATGTCAATGTTACAAGTTCTTCCATTACTAGAATAATAAGTCTACTTTAGTCCACAGTTGCATTCCTAACTTTTGCTTGTTCATTCCTCAGTCTTGAGGATTTTACTGTTCTGATGCCCACTCTGCTTCCAAATGAGAAGGGGCATAGTTCCTAGCAGATAGATGGATGGAACTGCCTTACTTGCAGTTGTAGATGCTCTGTCTTTTTGGAAAGGGCATTGTCCTTCATCATCCTTTTGTTAGTTTTCCTGGGTGAGTCCAATGACTTGGAGAGTAGGTGTTGGCTGCAACTCTGGTGAAATTCAGGCCTCAAACAGTATATGAACAGCCGGAAGATTTAAGTTTCTGAGATTATTTAACTATAGTGCTAATTATAGGTTCAAACAAATGGGGCAGAAGAACCATGTATAAATTTATAAATGAACCTCATAGTGATTCAATGTTAAATCTTTACCATTTGGATTTTGAAATGAATTCTTAGATATTACACAAACACACACAAAAAATTAAATGTTTTTTCTTCAAAGGACACCATCAAGAAAGTACATAGAAAATATGCAAGAATTGGAGAATATATTTTCAAATAATATATCTGTTAAGGGTCTAGTACCAGAATGTGTAAAGAACACATTCATCCCAACAGTAAAAAAATAGGCATCCCATTAAAAATGGTCCAAAGTTCAGAATAAACATTACTCCAAAAAAGATATAAAATGACTAACAAGCACATGTGAAGATGCTCAATCTCATTAGTCTTTAGAGAAATAAATATGAGATATTTTCCTAATAAAATAAGAAAGCATAAGCATAGAACTGTACATCATAAAGAATTAATCCTAGTATAATCTATGGACTATAGTTAATAGTGTAATTTTTATAATATTTGTCAGCAGTTATCACAAAGTTACCACAATAATACACAATTTTAATAATAGAGAAGTCTGTGTGTGGAAGGAATATATGGTAACTCTGTGCTAGTTCTGCATGATTTTTCTATTAAGGCTAAAAATTAAATAATAAAAAATAGCAATTAAAAAAACTATAAAAAGTGGTTAACATGCACATATACAGTGCTTTAGTCTTCATGGGTTTAATGAACTTGGGTCTATATATTTGTATGTAATTTAAAATAATTAGTAACTCATTTATCCATACCATCTCTATGATGATTGTTCACCTTGAAATGTTAAATGCTTTTTCTGTGATACTTTTATAGCAATTATTCTTAAATTTCCAGCTATCACAATTCTTCTTTTACACTTTCCAGACTTTATTGTCAACACGATATTTGTTGATGAAATTGTATTACCCAGTTCCAAAATCTACCCTATTGACCAGACTTGGTATGGGTTAATTTACACAGTGGAAGTATTATCCATGTGTCTCAGAACTCATGTTCTTCCTTACTCTTGTGGTCAGCTTTGGGCACCTCCATTATAACATGGACATGCCAGGGAGGGAGATGTTCAGGGACATTTTGAAGTTTCATCTCTACATTATATTCTTTCTACATTTCACTCCCAAACTTGATGGCCCAGAGTCTTAGGTTGCTTTCCTTTTTCTATCCCTCATTTTCCAGGTAAAGACATTTCATCCACAGCTTCTCAAGTTATTTTAAAACTTAATTACATTTTTCTAATAAATGTTAAAGATGATTTTCTCTTAGAGTAGCAATAAGTCTTTCTTTACTTGAAATTACTGAAGGGACTTATAGAAATCTTTCACATTTAAACTAATTTACTTGGCAATTTTTGTGTAGTAAGGGAAGGAGATCCCAAATTAAAAAATGCCTTAACTGAATCAGATGTCTACGAGGTTCTCATCACCATGGTCTCAGTTCTGCTGAAGTCTCTTATTTCAATTTTCTAAATTATAGCAAAAACAAGTGAAATAAAATAAATTTACATTCAGAATCCCATCACGATTAAAACCAATTCTTTTTAGCATTACACATTCCTTTCCAAGAAAAGTGTGTGACTTATGGGAGCAGGTCTAACTCAGTGTTTGAGAATCTGCTTCCCATGTACAAGGTCCAGGTTCAATTCCCAGTACCTCCTAAAAATATATATATATA
>JAQZBX010012707.1:0-40863 GCA_029593785.1 Cabassous unicinctus | reverse complement strand
ATTTTTTTAAGGTGCTTAGATTACCTAAATATTATTCAGAAATTACAGGGATTCCCATGTTCCCAACCACACACACCTTCAACAACATCCCAAACCACCATTCATCATCCGTGTGGTACAACACCCGCAATGGATATACACATCCTGGGGCCTTGCAATGGAGCATAGATCACGATTCACATCACAGACCACACTTTCTCTCACCCAGTTCTCATTGGTATATTTTGATGGAAAATGGCCTACATCCATCACTGCTACACCACTCAGGACAACCCCCAAAGTCCCAAAAATGCCCCTGTATTTCAACTGCCACTCCTCTCCCTGCCTGAAAAATGTACAGTGGCCACCAGCTCCACCTCACTGTTAAAATTTCTTCCATTTCTTGAATCACAAAATGTCTACAACGGAACACCACCAAGTCCACTCTAGTCCACAGCTCCTCCCCCAATCCTGAGGGGACTTGGATGGTGATGTCCACTCCACCTCCAAATGAGAGAAGGCTTATATCCCATGGATTCAGTGGTTTGGATTATCTTCCCTTCAGCTGCAGGCCCTCTCTGTTCCCTGGGATGGCCGTTGCCCATTGTCGTCTCCTCGCCAGGTTACTTGAATGAGTCCATTGAGCTGTAGGGTAGGAGTTGCAACTCCACTGAGATTCCAGGCACAGCTGGCATATAGGTGGGCCAGAGGATACAGTCTCTGGAAGTATGCCTGAAAACTCCAGCATCACATATAGGTTTGAGTAGAAGGGACTGATGGACCATGTGCAGGGATGACTTATTTGAGTCCAACTCTGTCACTCTCAGGAACACAGATGTCAATGAAGAGCCCACTAATTAGGTATCAATCTCTGGGGCTTTCCCCACTTGTATAGGACCTGGGTGTCACCAGAGTCCTCAGGGGTCCCTCAGTGTGGGGTGATATGCACTTTGGTGTTCTACGAGATCCTACTGAGGTGTGCATAAGCATTACATCTGGGATGACCTCCCGACTCTCTTTGAAGTCTCTTAGCGATGTGAACTCATTTCTCTTTACCTTTTCCCCCTTTTATTCAAGGTCTTTTTCCGATCGTGTTGCCAGTTGGCACTTGGTATTAATCCCTCATTGCCAAGGAGGCTCATCCCTGTGAGTCATGTCCCACATTGGGGGGAAGGTAATGCATTCAAATGCTGGGTTTGACTTACAGAGAGCCACATTTGAGCAAAAAGGAGGCACTCAGGTGGTAATCCTTAGGCACCCCATATCAGTAGGTTAAATTTCAATTAGAAGAGCAAATACTCATAAGCCTAGTCCTCAATAAGAAGAACCCATCAGTGAACCATCCTCTTTTGCCAGACATGGCCTCCGCACTCAGGGGACTGTTGCTGCTCACTTGGGGAATGTAGCAAAGATCTCCAAGCTGGGAATTCAGATTCCCTCATTATTTGAGTAATTGTCTACCCACCGTGACCAGGCCCCATCCCTTGATCATTTGAACAATTTTATATATCTTTCATGTATATTCAGATGAACTTACTCCCATGAATCCCCCATCCCAGACAACCCCACCAATGATCTTCTAAACCCCCCTTGTAACCTTTCTGTGATCCAAACCTTCCTCGAATATGAAGTGAATATAATAACAAAATACAATTAATAGGAAAAAAAATAATGATAATATAAAATGTAAGAGATAAGTACAAGGAGACTCAGAAGAAAAAAAAAAGGAAACTAAACTAAAAATAAAATATAATTAGCGGATTGGGACATTTGAAAAAATGGGGAAAAAAAACAAAAAACAAAAAAAATCCATTTTTTAAAAGAAATTATACTTTTTTCCTTTTATCACTGTTATATCAGATGTCCAGTGTATCGTGACACCTTCCCCTTCTCATTCCCCAGTGTCTCCCAAATTGCAATTTAATTTTCAAACAAGTTTTAGGTCACAGCAAAGTCACACATGGAATTCTATAGACTCCCACATTCCCAACCTCCCTCAACCTTCCCCACCCCATATTAAAACCTTTTTTTAAATGGATGTTATCATTGTTATAACTGGTATACAGATGGTAAAATATAACAACTAAAATTTTTCAGTTTTTACAGTATAGTTTACAATTAGGACTGTACAGTTTAATAATTTTTGATGATATTTACCATATCCTGGGTCCATTAATGTAAGGTAATGAAGAATATTTCCCATGACCACTACATACCCCATTTGATCTTTTCTCTTCCTTCCTCCCCACCTCTTGTTGCATATGACTCTTCCCTGTCTTGGCTCATGGGATGACAAGATTCATATTTACATGTCCTGGGTATTCTAACCTGTCCTTCCTAATCTACCCACCTGTTAATTTTGCACCACCAAACCCAGTAAAATCTCTACCCACCTGTCCTATCCTTCAATATGTAACTATACTCTTTCAATTTACCATAGATAATGTCCATATGGGTGATGCCTCACAGCCTACCCTTCTCTCATTCCTCTTTGTTAGCCTATTTTTCAGTCAGTGGTTCTCAGAAACTGTTATCTTACCTCAATTCAAATCAATGAGGTCATAAACTGTTCTTCCTTCAATGCCTGGCTTGCTTCACTCAACCTAAGATCTTCAAGATTCATCCATGTTATTCCATGTGTTAGCACTTTATTCCTTCTAACAGCTGAGTAATATTCCATTGAATGTATGTGCCACATTTTGCTTATCCATTCATCTGTTGAAGGGCACCGTGGATGATTCTAATTTTTGGCAATTGTGAACAATGCCACTATGAACATTGGTGTGCATATATCTGTTCCTGTCTTTGCTTTCAGTTCTTCTGGATATATACCCAGTAGTGGAATTTCTGGATCATATGAAAGATCTATTGTTAGTTCTCTAAGGAATCACCAAACTGTTCTATACAGTGGCTGGACCATTCCACAATCCCACCAGCAGTGCATGATGGTTCCTATTCCTCCACATCCTCTCCAACACTTATATTCTGCTGTTTTTTTTTGATAGCTGCCATTCTGATGGGTGTAAGATGGTATCTATTTGTGGTTTTGATTTGCATTTCCCGGATACCAAGCGATGTTGAGCATTTTTTCATGTGCTTTTTAGCCATTTGTATTTCTTCCTTGGAGAAGTGTCATTTCAGGTCACTTGCCCATTTTTTAAATGGGTTGTTTTTTCTTTATTTTTGAGATGTAGGATTTCTTTATGTATGCAGGATATTAGGCTCCTATCAGATATATGATTGCCAAATATTTTCTCCCATTGGGTCAGCTGCCTTTTTATTTTCTTAATAACATCCTTTGACCTGCAGAAGTTTTTAATTTTGATGAAACCCCATTTATCTATATTTCTGTTGCTGCTCGTGCTTTGGCTGTGAAGTTCATGAAACCATTTCCTATTACAAGGTCCTGTAGATGCTTCCCTATATTATCTTCCAAGGTCTTTATGGTTTTGGCTCTTATATTTAGATCTTTGATCCATCTGGAGTTAATTTTTTTGTAAGGTGTGAGATGGTATTTTTCTCTCATTCTTTTGGATATGGATATCCAGTTCTCCAAGCACCATTTGTTAAAGAGGCCATTCTCTCCCAACTGAGTGGGCTTGGTTGCCTTGTTGAATATCAGATGATGGTATATGCGAGGATTTATTTCAGAACTCTCAATTCGGTTCCATTGTTCAGTGGGTCTATTCTTGTGCCAATATCCAGCAGTATTGATCACTGTAGGTTTGTAGTATGTTTTAAAGTAAGGTAATATGATACCTCCAACTTCATTTTTCTTTTTCAATATGTCTTTGGCAATTCGGGGCCTCTTACCTCTCCAAATATATTTTGTGGTTAGTTTTTCCAATTCCTTAAAAAATGCAGTGTTGATTTTTATTGGGATTAGATTAAATCTGTAGATTAGTTTCGGTAGGATAGACATCTTGATGATGTTTAGTCTTCCTATCCATGAACAGGGAATATTTTTCCATTTATTCAAGTCTTCTTTGATTTCCTTTAACAGTGTTGTGCAGTTTTCTGTATATAAGTCCTTTACATCTTTAGTTAAATTTATTCCTTGGTATTTGATTCTTTTAGTTACTATTGTAAATGGTATTTTTTTCTTGATTTCCTCCTCAGATTGCTTGTTATTGGTGTACAGAAATGCTACTGATTTTTGAGCATTGATCTTGTAGCCTGCAGCATTACTGAAATCATTTATAAGTTCTAGAAGCTTTGTTGTAGATTTTTCAGATCTTTCTATGTATAAGATCATGTCGTCTGCAAATAATGAAATTTTCATTTTCTCCTTTCCAATCTGGATGCCTTTTATGACCTGTTCTTGCCTCAGTGCTCAAGTAAGTACTTCTAAGACAATGTTAAATAAGAGTAGTGATAGTGGGCATCCCTGTCTTGTTCCTGATCTCAGAGGGATAGCTTTTAGAATTTCACCATTGAAAATGATGTTGGCTTTTGGTTTTTCATATATACTGTTTATCATATTCAGAAAGTTTCCTTCTATTCCTATCTTTTGTAGTATTTTTATCAGGAAAGAGTGCTGTATTTTGTCGAATTCTTTTTCTGCAACTATAGAGATGATCATTTGATTTTTTTCTTTCAATCTGTTTATGTGTTGTATTACATTGATTGATTTTCTTATATTGAACCATCCTTGCATACCCAGGATGAAACCCACTTGGTCATGGTGTATAATCCTTTTGATATGTTGTTGAATGCAATTTGCCAGTATTTTGTTGAGGACTTTAGAATCAAGGTTCATTAGAGAAATTGGTCTGTGATTTTCCTTTCTTGTGGTGTCTTTGTTTGGTTTTGGTATTAGGGTAATTTTCCATCGTAGAATGAGTTAGGCAATATTCCTTCTACTTCTAGTTTTTAGAAGAGCTTAAGCAGAATTGGTGTTAGCTCTTTCCAGGTTGTTTGGTAGATTTCAGCTGTGAAGCCATCTGGTCCTGGGCACTTCTTAGTTGGGAGGCTTTTAATGACTGAGTCTATTTCTTTACTTGTAATTGGACTGTTGAGTTCATCAATTTCTTCTTCCATCAATGTAGGCTGTTTGTGAGTTTCTAGAAACTTGTCCATTTCCTCTAAATTATCATTATTGTTGGCATATAATTTTTCAAAGTATCCTCTTATGATATTCTTTATTTCTGTGGGGTCAGTACTGATATCCTCTTGCTCATTCCTTATTTTGTGTATTTGAATCTCTTCTCTGTTTTTCTTTGTTAGTCTGGCTAAGGGTTTGTCAATTTTATTGATATTCTCGAAGAACCAGCTTTGGTTTTATTGTTTCTAGTCCTTTCTTATTCTCTATTTCATTTAGTTCTGCTTGTATATTTGTTATTTCCTTCTTTCTACTTAATTTGGTTTAGTTTGTTGTTGGTTTTCCAATTCCTCCAACTGTGCAGTTAGGTTTTCAATTTTAGCTCTTTCTTCTTTTTTAATATATGAATGTATGACTATGAACTTCCCTCTCAGGGCTGCTTTCACTGCATCCCATAGGTTTTGATATGTTGTGTGGTCATTTTCATTAGTTTCAAGGTAGTTTCTGATTTCTTTTGGGATTGCCTCCTTGACCCACTGTTTGTCTAAGAGTGTGTTGTTTAACTTCCATATCCTTTTCCCTAACCTGTTTCTCTGGCCCTTAGTGATTTCCAAATTCATTCCGTTGTGGTGAGAAATTACTTGGTATAATTTCAATCTTTCTGAATTCATTGAGAGTTGTTCTGTGGCCTAGCATGTAGTCTATCTTGGAGTTTGTTCCATGTGCACTCGAGAAGAATGTAAATCCTGCTGTATTTGCGTGGAGTGTTCTGTATATGTCTATTAAGTCCAGGTCCTCTAATGTATTGTTGAGAACCTTTGTTTCTTTTGTGATTCTCTGTGTAGATGTTCTGTCTAATGATGATAATGGTGTGTTAAAGTCCCCTGCTATAATTGTAGAGGCATTTATTTCTCCACTTAGTTTTTCCAGGTTTTGCTTCATGTATTTTGAGGCACAGCGATGAGGTGCATAAATGTTTATGATTGTTCTCTCTTCTTGAGAGTTTACCCATTTATTAATATATAGTGTCCATCTTTGTCCCTTATGATAGTTTTGTATTTAAAGTCTATTTTGTCTAATATTAGAATAGCTACTTCTGCCCGTTTTTGGCTATTGTTATCTTGTAAAATAATTTTCCAGCCATCCACTTTAAGCCTCCTTGAATCCCTGGGTCGAAGGTGGGTTTCTTGTACACAGCATGTAGATGAATTATATTTCCTTAACCATTCTGCCAACCTGTGTCTCTTGAAAGGTGAATTTAGTCCAGTAACATTCAATGTTATTACTCATAATGAATTTCTTACTTCAGCCATTTTTCTTTGGATTAATGTATGTCATATGTTGTTTTGTTTTTATTTTTGTCTTGTTAGTTGCTTTTAAACTCTGCTCCAACTCTCTCTCCCCTGTTTTTTCCTTTCTACTTGTAGAACATCCTTTAGTGTTTCTTGAAGTGCAGGTTTCTTATTGACATACTCTCTTAATTTCTGTTTATCTGTGAATACTTTAAACTCTCCATCATTTTTGAATGCCAGTTTTGCTGGGTAGAGAATTCATGCCTGGAAGTTTTTTTCTTTTAGTTTTTTGACTATGTCATACCACTGTCTTCTTGCCTCCATGGTTTCAGCTGAGAAATCAGCACTGAATCTTATTGTGCTTCCCTTGTATGTGATGGTTCTCTTTTCTCTTGCTGCCTTGAGTAATTTCTCTTTGTCTTGAGCATTGGACATTTTGACAAGTATATGCCTTGGAGTTTGTCTGTTGGGATTTATACTGTTTGGGGTGTGCTTTGCTTCCTGTATCTGCACATCCATCTCTCTCAATAGGGTTTGGAAGTGTTCAGCCATTATTTCCTTCAACACTTCTTCTGTTCCCTTTCCCTTCTCTTCTCCTTTAGGGATGCTCATAATGTGTATGTTTGAGCATTTTGTGTTGTCGGTTAATTCCCTGAGTCCCTGCTGGATTTTTTCTGCTTTTTCTACTATCTGTTTGATTTCAAATGTATTGTCTTCCACATCACTAATTCTTTCTTCTGCCTGTTCAAATCTGCTGATATTTGAATCCAGTGTGTTTTTTATTGCTTGGATTATGCCCTTGGTCACCATAATATCCATTATCTTTTTGGGACTGTTTACAATTTCTTCAGTATGTTCTCCAAGTGTCTTCTTTATATTCTTAACCTCTTCCTTCAGTTCCTTAAGTTGGTCCAGGATATTTGTTTGGAAAGCTTCGATTACTTGTTCAATGATCTGCTTCAGTTCCTGGTTTTTAGTTTGCTCATTGGATTGGTCCATGTTTTCCTGTTTCTCAGTGCGGTTTGTAATTTTTTGTTGCCCTCTAGTCATCGTTTTTCCTTGATTGATTTATTCAGTTGATTAGCTTCTCTCTCTGCTGTAGAGTTTTATTTAGCTGGTGGTTCATTGTGTGTGAAAAGTTTTCTCTTTGATACTTGCTTCTTTCTATGTTCCTTAGAAGCTCAGTGAACTGACATGGTAGTATCCATTCTTCTCATTATAAGAGTTAGAAGCTCAGTGAAGTTCAATGGTGATATCCATTCTTCTCATTGTAAGACCTTGTGGCGATGTCATGCACGTAGGGGCAGGAATTGCAGCCAAAGTCGAGGCATCTCCAATGCCTCAGGCTGTGCCCTCAGCCAAGGTCTAATCTTTCTTATTTTCTTTTTTCTACTTCCTTTAAGTTGAGTTTGTGGATGTTTTAACAATTCCTCCAAGTGTGCTGGTAGGTCTTCAATTTTCACTCTTTCTTCTTTTTAAACATACATATTTATGGCTATCAACTTCTCTCTGAGGACAGCTTTTGCTGCATCCCATAATTTTTGATATGTTGTATTGCCATTTTCATTAGTTTCAAGGTAGTTACTGATTTCTTTTGAAATTTCCTTCTTGACCCACGGTTTATCTAAGAGTGTGTTGTATTATTTCCATATCTTTTTGCCTAATCTGATTCTCTGGCCCTTAGTGATTTCCAATTACATTCCATTGTGGTCAAAGAAATTACTTTGTATAATCTCAATCTTTCTGAATTCATTGAGAGTTGTTCTGTGGCCTAGTATGTGGTCTATCTTGGAGTATAATCCATGTGCACTCGAGAAGAATGTAAATCCTATTGTATATGGGTGTAGTGTTCTGTATATATCTATTAAATCCAGGTCTTCTAATGTATTGTTCAGAGTCTTTGTTTCTTTATTGATTCTCCATCTATATGTTCTGTCTAATGATGATAATGGTGTATTAAAGTCCCCCACTATAATTGTAGAGGCATTTATTTTACCACTTAGTTTTTGCAGAGTTTTCCTCATGTATTTTGAGGCACCCTGATTATGCCTTTTACTAATATATAGTGTCCATCTTTGTCTCTTACAATAGTTTTGCATTTAAAGTCTATTTTTTCCTCATATAAAAAAAGCTACTACTGCCCTGTTTTGGCTATTGTTAGTTTGTAAAATTGTTTTTCAGCCATTCACTTTCAGCCTTCTTGATTCCCTGGGTCAAAGGTGGGTGTCTAGTAGACAGCGTATAGATGGATCATATTTCCTTATCCATTCTGCCAATCTCTGTCTCTTGCATGGTGAATATAAGTCATTAACATTCAGTGTTATTACCCACAATGAATTTCTTACTTCAGGCATATTTTCTTTGGGTTGATGTATATCATATGTTGCTTTGTTTCTGGTATTTTCTTTATATTTGTTTTTAAACTCTCCTCCAAATCTCTCTCCCTTGCTTTTTCCTTTCAACTTGTAGAACTTCCGTTAATATTTCTTAAATTATAGGTTTCTTAACGGCAAACTCTATTAATTTTTGTTTATCTGTGAAAATTTTAGACTCTCCATCATTTTTGAATGCTACTTATGCTGGATAGAGAATCGTGGCTGGAATTTTTTTTCTTTTAGTACTTTGAATAGGTCATACCACCGTCTTCTTGTCTCCATGGTTTCATATGAGAAATCAGCACTTAATCTTATTGTGCATCCCTTGAATGTGATGGTTCTCTTTTCTCTTGCTGCCTTGACTATTTTCTCATTGTCTTGAGCATTGGACATTTTGACAAATACGTGTCCTGGAGTTGGCCTGTTGGAATTTATACTGTTTGGAGTGCGCTGGGCTTCCTGGATCTGCACATCCATCTTTCTCACTAAGGTTGAGAAGTTTTCAGCCATTATTTCCTTCAGCACTCCTTCTGATCCCTTTCCCTTCTTTTCTCCTTCTGGGATGCCCATAATGAGTATTTTTGTGCATTTTCTGTTGTCCGTTAAACCCCTGAGTCCCTGCTGGATTTTTTCTACCTTTTTGTCTATCTGTTCTACTATCTGTTTGATTTCAGATGTACTGTCTTCCACATCACTAATTCTTTCTTCTGCATGTTCAAATCTGCTGTTATGTGAGTCCATCGTCTTTTTGATTTCTTGGATTGTGCCATTGATCACCATCATATGTGTTATCTTTTTATGTATGTTTACAATTTCTTCAGCATGTTCTCCAAGTGTCTTCTTTATACCCTTAATCTCTTCCTTCACTTCATTAAGCTGGTCCATGATATTTGTATGGAATATTTTGATTAGGTGTTCAATGATCTGCATCTCTTCCTGGTTTTCAATTTGTTCATGGGTCTGGTCCATGTCTTCCAGTTTGTCAGTGTGGTTTGTAATTTTTTGTTGCCTTCTAGTCATCATTTCCTCTTGATGGGTTTATTTGGTTGATTAGCTTCTCTCTCTGCTCTAGAGTTTTATTTAGCTGGTGGTTCTTGTGTTTGTTAATTTTCTTTTAGACACTTTTTTTTTCTTATTTTATTTCTTTGCTTCTTTCTATGTTCCCTTGAAGGCAAAATATTAGGGCCAGAGGAATCGAAAGATGTGAGAAATGAAGAAGGTTAATAGTAATATTAATAAAATTTAGAAGAGGGGCTGTATAAGACTTAGTGAAATTAATATTAACCTAATGTAGGCAGTGTAGAGTAATAGGGAAAAAATGGAGTACCTACATTGGACTGGGATATCAAATAGAGGAATATATATATAATGATTTAGAAGGCTAGAATGATGAGGAGGGAGAGAAAGAGTAAAGAAAGGGCTAAAAGGAAAAAGTTAATATTAATTTAAAACGTAGAAAACAGAATTCATAGAGTAGAAATTGACTGCCTTAAGTTGTGGGCCAATGGAAAAATGTGGTATGTAAGAACCACAACAGAAAGCAGAAGGCAGAATGAAGAAGGAAGGGAAAGAGATACCATTGGTATACAAAATCAGTATAGACAGAGGTTGGGAAATCACTGAAGAAGAAGCAGAGCAAAAAAGAGACAAGCTAGCAGCACCTAATTTTAAAAAAATGAAAGAAAAAGAAAGGTGAGAGGAAAGAGGAAAGAAAAGCAGGACACAACAAATAAACAGAGAAAAACCAAACAACCACACAAACAAGCAGTAAGCAAATCTAAGGAAGAACTCTGTTCCTTCTTGGGCTCTTGTGAAACCTCTCAGCCTGCTTTTATTTATCAATCATTTGCCCTGCAAGGTTCTATATGCAGGTTTTTAGGGTGATTTTAGATATTAAACTAAATTAAAAAGAAAAATTCACTTTTATTATTTAAAGTGATTGTCTTCATTTTGTGTGTGTGTGTGTGTGTGTGTGTGAAATAAGGGACCCAAAATATACCCTCTTCTAGACCACCCCCTTCAGTGAGGGGACCCTCACTAGGCTCATGGACACTAATTAAGCACTTCCCACTTCCTGGTCTCCCCAGGGGAGCTAAGGCTCTGATGCTAGTCAGTGCAGAATGCTAAAACTGGCTGACTCTACCCCCTCTGGTGCTAAGCCTGTGTATCACCAGGCTGTTGGGAAAATCAGGCTTCCTCAGTAGATTCACCTCTCCCCTCAGCCTGGCGCTGCTTCAAGCTGGCTTATCTTCTCCCCAAATCTATGAGAGCCTCCAGGTGGCCAAATTGACCAAAAGGAAATCCCTCTCCAACTTCTGTCAGAACCCTCCCACTCTCGGAGAATGCTCCCTGTCACCCGGTTGGTGGCGGGCCTTGGGGCATATCCCTGGGCATCTAGGTAAGTCAACTTCCACAGTAGATTCATCACTCCCCTCAGCCTGGTCCTGCTTCAAGTCAGCTATTTTGCTCCCCAAAGCTGCAAGGGGTTCCAGGCAGCAAAATCCACAGAAAGGAAAGCCCTCTCAACCCTCCACCAGAAACCTTCCACTCACAGAGAATGTTCCCTCTCACTGGGTTGCTGCTGGGTGTCATGGCTCAAACCAGCCTTTTTCCCTGAGGGTGGGGCTCAGCAATCTCTTACCCTCCACAGGCAGGGTTAAAACTCATGAATATTTACCGAGCAATCTATGTCATCGAACTACCTCCAGATAGATGTCCCAAGCTTCTCGCTCCATGCTCCCACAGTACAGATCCCTGGGCAGGACCTTGTTCCCAAGCAGCCATCCCCTGGTGCTAGTCAGTGAGTGCCCTCCTTAACCTATGCTATCTTGCCTTTCCATCTGTCATAATGTGTTTTTATCAGTGGGTGGAGAGCCACAAAATGAGTGGGAAGGAGCTGGTCTCCCATCCTAAGGGGGACCGATATGTTCTCAAATAGAGAGCCTGAGTCTTTCACCAGCTTGGGTGGTTCTTAAAAAGGGAGGACAGACTAGTGTGTCAATACCTCAGTGGTGTTGTAAGTAACTATGAATCTTCTCATCCAAGGAGTGAAGACAGGTGTTCACATGGGCCCAGAGGGGAGGGGGGGGGAGAAATAGAATAGATGGAGAAGGGGTTATTTTGTGGGCAATGCACATGTTCTACATGATCTTGCAATGATGGACACAGACATGTTATATATCAAATTTTATAAAAGTATGTGTTATAAAATGTAAACCATGATGTAAACCATTTACCATGATTAGTAACTATGTTTCATTCTTTGTATATCAGTTGTAACAAATGTACTATCCACAATTAAAAAGATATTCTTATGGGAAAGGGGAAAAGGGGGAGGATGTTAGGTAAATGGGAGTCCCCTGTATTCTGCATGTGATTTTAAAGTGACCTAAAACTTCTTTGAAAACAAAATGAAAAAAAAGTAAGACCCTGGGGAACAAATGTAAGAAAGTGTCACTGTACATACAGGACAACAGATATTACTATGATGAAAGGCAAAATGTCAAAAAAATTTTTTTAAATATTTTTCTTTAATGATAATATCCCAATTTTTAAATTTTATTTTATATTTATTTTTACTTAAATTTTGCATATTTTTTCTTGTAATTAAACCTACCATCATTATTTCACTTTCCTATTAATTGTATTTGGCTATTTTATTGGTTACATTTTTGAAGAAGCTTTAGAACACAAAAGAGTTACACCTGGGTCAGGGGAGGATCATTGGTGTGGGTTACCAATGATTGTGGATACATGGGAGGAAGTTCATCTGAACATACACATAATGTAGGTAAATATGTTCAAATGTTCATGGAGCATTGTCACAGTGGGTGGCAATTTGCACAATAACTGGGAGAATATTGAATTAACATCCTGTAGAGCTCTGTCACATTCTCTAATATAGCAGCATCTTTCACCCCAGTGCAGGGGCAATGACTGGTAAAGGGCCATTGATGGGCCCTTCATATTGATGACTATGCTTGTGAGCCTTTGCTCTTGATATTGCATTTTATCCTAGTGTTGTGGTGTGCCTGAAAGTTGTCTCCTGAAAGCCTCTTTATTGCTCAAATGTGGCCTCTAAGACAAATTCAGCATATAAATGCATTACATTCCCACTAGTGTGGGGCATGACTCCTGGCAATGAGTCTCCCTGGCACCATGGGATTACTACCAAGATCCAACTAGAAATGAAACTGTAGAAAGATCTCAAATAAAAGGGAGAAAGATAAAGACAAATGAGTTTGTATGGCTAATAGACTTCAAAGTGAGTTGGAAGGTCATCCCAGAGGAAACGCTTATACACATCTCAGCAGGATCTTATAGATTGCCATAGTGTATACTACCTCAAATAATGGGGCTCTTGAGGGCTCTGGAAACATTCAGGTCCTATGGTCAGGGTAGGTATTTCTGGAGTTTAGTTCCTTGCCAATGGGCCCTACTTTGGAGTTTGTGCTCCAGAGAGTGACAGAGTTGGATTCAGTTATGTCTTCCCTACACACAGCTCATCCGTTCCTTCTATTTGAACCTATATTTGGTGCTGGAGTTGGTAGGTATATGTCCAAGATACTTGAATCTTTGGGATGTCCAAATGCCAGCTGGTCTCTGAGCCTCAGTGGATTTGCAACACTTACTCCCTAGTTCATTGGACTCACCCAGGAAAACTAACAAGGATCTGAGTATTGACAACCACCAAACCAAGGAAATGAGAGTGTCTATAACTGCAAACAATAGAATCCCATCCATTGGCTGTATGGGATCAAAGCACCCTCTCAATTAGAGGTGGAATGGACATCACCATCCCAGAGTCCTCCGGATTGAGGAATGAAATTTGGACTAGAATAGACTTATTGGTATTCTACAATATCCTATTTGTGATTCTAGCAATTGTAGAAATTACAGCATTGGTGTGGAGGCAGTGGCCACTGGATGCTATAGGGGAAGGGGGAGGGAAGGACATGTGACATGAGGGGGCTTTTTTGGGACTTGGGAATCACCCTGAATGGTTTTGCAATGACTGATATAGGTCATTTTATATCTTCCCATAGCCTGCAGAATTGTGTGGGAAAGAGTTTAAACTACAATGTGAACCATGGTTCATCCTCAATGGCAATGCCCCAGAATGTGTTTATCAATTGCAATGAATGTGCCATACTAAAGAAGGATGTTGTTTATGTGGGAGGTTGTGGGAGATATGGGGCATGGGGCATATGGGAATCCCTATATTTTTTTGTGTAACATTTGTGTAATCTAAGTATTTTTAAAAAATAAAAAATATATTTTACAAAATGAATATCACACTTTGGACTACACAGTAAAATTAAAGGAGTAATATAATTCCATATAATTCATGAGTCAAGCATGATCATATCAGATTAGGAGGAAGGCAGATCCCACTTCCAATGCAAAGAAAGCAGAATTTGATGTGTTGTTTTTAGGTCAATTATCTGTTTTTTGTTCTAAAATCTTATTTCCTAGCTCACTTACCAATATAAATGGAACAAAAGAAATTGTTCAGTGATGTAAACAGATATTTCCCCTAAGATTGCACATGTTCCACCTTAAGAGGACAAAGTTACATCTGGAGGTTTGATGTTTCAAACTTGCACCTGTCTAATTTCATGTACTTATTGAGGGAGAGTTTTATGTTGTTAGTGGCATTATCTAGACCGCCTGTCAAATTCTAAATTGCATCATGTAGGATTTTTTCCACTTATCATGACTTTTGTAATGTTTGGACTAAAGATGATTTAAGATAAAAAGTTCCAAGATTCCTTTGGTTAAATTACTGATTAGTAAATTGAATATCAGTTTTTCTCCTTTTTGAATAAGATTCTGAAAATCTCTTTTGCTGATTGAGCAAATGGATAATCCAAGTAGGCTTGGATTTTCTCAGGGATAATATGCAGCCAGACATCAATTTACTGACAAACAAATTTAAACACCCTGCTTGTAAATAGCAGCATATAGGGTTTTATGCAATACAATGTCTATAAGGGGAAGCCCAATATGTTTATGGACAAAATACCTCTATGATATTTTCCAATACTATAGTTTTCATACCCAAGGAATCTTCTGTTATCAGGTGCCTATTTTTATAGAAGTAAGATCATGAAGGTGATATAAACCAAAAAATCAATAACTTGGCTTTATTAGTGAGCCTTTCTTGTAAGGTAGTCAAATTGAGGGAGATTTCAAATGAAATCTTCCCATAACCTCTCTGTAAGCTCTGTTTCTCTGAAAATATGGGTAAATACCTGGCTCCTACTAAAAGGTCCACAGATGTTATTTTACTGCAGACATGAAGCCCTTATAAAAGATGTCACAGAGTAGGACTTTAGACTTATGGTTTGCATGTATTTTGGAGTGTTTGCCAATTAAAGAGCTACTTAGTGGCTGGATTAACTTAATGAAATACTAATAGATGCATAAAATACAGGATTCCCATATGCCACCATACATAACACCTTTGTACGTCTTTAATAAAGAAAACAAATTATACAATTAAAGTATCCTCCTATAAGGAAGTGTTGAAGTAAATTATCATGAATCAACATAATAAAATAGTATACAATCATTAAAATTACAACCTAATGACTATATAGAAAGAGAAAGGTATAGAAACACATGAAAATGCTTAACATGCAAATTAAATGAATGAGTAAAAAAGAAAGACTAGATGAAAATTTTCAAAAATAAAAAGTGGTTCATTAGTAAATATACATACATATATATTTATATATATATATATAAAGTTTTAAATATACTTATATATATAATTTTAAGGCTCTTGTACTGAAGAGATCTGGGTGACACCCAAGGGAAGGTCATTGCAAATATGATATTTGTTTTGATTGATTTACCAAATCTTAAGTTAATTATAAAGAGATATTGAACTCATATCAAAAAGGGAATGAGGACACAAAGGCCAATATTGAAATATAGAGTTACTTGAATGACCTAGTTAAGGGAAAACAGGGGTGTGAATGTGAACAGAAACTCAAATCAGCAGGGAGGACAGAAAATGCTATGGAAATAAAAACAAGAATATCTTGTTAATAGCATGACTTTCTGTAGATTAAATCATCTGAATTTTTTTCTATATTTCATGACTTGTGGATTTCTATTTTACACTTCCATCCGGCTGATCTGAAGCTTGCATTAAAGCTGTCTCCTTCTTGAAGAATATCAGTTTCTAATCTGTTCTTTTTTCCCCTTATTTTCAAAGAAGCTTTAGATTACATCAATGCTATATTGAAAATAAAAGGAATTCCCATATAACCCACTCACTTCCCTCCCACACTTTCTTCCATTAACCTCTTTTGTTTGTTTGTTTGTTTTAACTTTATTTTGCATATTAATAATTGAAAATATAAAGAATTAAAAAATGAAAATCCAGTTGAATAAAAACATCCATTTCTCAACTAAGTATCCTGGATAGATATAAAAATTTTTTTTGAATCATACAATATATTACACAATATAATTGGTTCATAGTAATGCAATCATATAGTATTTATTCTTTTGTGTCTGGCTTACTTCACTCAACATAATGTCCTTCAGATTCATCCATGTTGTCATATGCTTTAAACCTTCATTTCTTCTTGCAGCTGCATAATGTTACATCGTGTGAATATACAAGTTTGTTTATCCATTCCTCTTTGATGACACCTGGATTGTTTTCATCTATTGTCAATCATGAATAATGCCACTATGAACATTGGTGTGCAGATGTCTGTTAGTGTCACTGCTTTCAGTTTTTCTGGGCATATTCCCAGTAGTGGTATTGCCAGGTCACATGGCAAGTATATATCCAACTTATTTAGGAACTGTAAAAGAGTCCTCCACAGTGGCTGTACCATTCTGCATTCCCACAAATAGTAAATAACTGTTCCTATCACTCCACACCTTCTCCAACATTTGTAGTTCTCTGTCTTTATAATAGTGGCCATTTTGAAACATATGAACTGATATGTCATGGTAGTTTTTGATTTGCATTTCCTTAATCATTAGTGATGTTGAGCATTTCTTCATGTATTTTTTTGCCATTTGTATTTCTTCTTAGGACAAATATCTCTTCAAGCATTTTGCCCATTTTTTCATTGTGTCTTTTATCCTTTTATTGTTGAGTTGTAGCATCTCTTTATATATCCTGGATATTAAATGCTTATCAGTTATGTAATTTCCAGAATTTTCCTTCCATTGAGTTGGCTGCTTTTTCAACTTTTTGACAAAGTCCTGTGAGGTGCAAAAGTTTTTAATTTTGAAGAGGTCCCATTTATCTATTTTTTCTTTTGTTGCACATGCTTTGGGTGTAAGGTCTAAGAGCCAGAACCTACTACAAGGTCATGAAGAAGATTCCCTACATTTTCTTCGAGTAGTTTTATGGTCCTGACTTTTATATTTTGGTCTTCGATCCATTTCAAGTTGATTTTTGTATATGGAGTGAGATAAGGGTCCTCTTTCATTCTTTCATTTACATATTTCCAGTTCTCCTAACACCATTTGTTGAAGAGACTGTTTTGTCCTGCTTATATGAACTTGGAAGTTTTGTCAAAACCAGTTGACTGTAGAGGTGAGGGTTTATCTCTAGATTCTCAATTCTATTCCACTGATTGATGTGTCTATTTTTATGACAGGAACATGCTGTTTTGACCACTGCAGCTTTGTAATATGTTTCAAGATTGGGCAGTGAAATTCCTCCCACATTTCTCTTCTTTTTTAGAATGCTTTTGGCTTTTTGGGTGCACTTTCCCTTCCATATGAATGTGGTAATTGCCTTTTCTAATTCTTTAAAGTAAGCTGTTGGGATTTTGACTGGTATTGCATTGAATCTATAAATCAGTTTAGGTAAGATTGACATCATCATGATATTTATTCTTCCAATCCCTAAACATGGAATGTCTTTCTATTTGTTTATGTCTTTTAAAATTTCTTTTGTGTTGTTTTGTAGTTTTCTGCATACAGGTCATATACTTCTTTGGTTAAATTAATTCCTAGGTATTTGAGTCTTTTCATTGCTATTGTAAATGGAATTTCCCCCTTGATTTCCTCCTCAGATTGTTCAGTACTAGTGCATGAAAACATTATTGATTTTTCATGTTGATCTTGTATCTTTCCACTTTGCTGAACTCATGTATTATCTCAAGAAGCTTTGCCGTAGATACTTAAGAATTTTCTAAGTATCTAGAAAATTCTGAAAACAGTGAGAGTTTTGCTTCCTCTTCTCCTATTTGGATTCCTTTAATTTCTTTTTCTTGTCTAATTTCCCTAGTTAGAATTTCTAATACAATATTGAATAACAATGGTGACACTGGGCATCCTTGTTTTATTCCCAATCTTAGAGCAAAAGTTTTCAAACTTTCCCCATTGAGTATGCTGTTGTTTTAGGTTTTTCATATATTCCTTTTATCATGTTGTGGAATTTTCCTTCTATTCCTTTCTTTGGAAGTGTTTTTATCCAAAAAGGATGCTCGATATTTTCAAATGCCTTTTCTGCATCATGTGTTTTCTTTCCTTCAATTTGTTAATTTGAGTACTACGTTGATTGATTTTCTTTTGTTGATCAGCCTTGCATACCAGGAATAAATCCCACTTGGTCAATATGCATAAGTCTTTTGATAAGCTGTTGGATTCAATTTGCAAGTATTTTGTTGAGAATTTTTGCATCTTTGTTCATTAGAGAGATTGATCTGTAATTTTATTGTAGTATCTATTTCTGGTTTTGGTATTATGGTGATGTTGGCTTCATAAAATGTGTAGATATTTTTTCCTCCTCTTCAATTTTTTGGAAGAGTTTAAAAAGGATTGGTGTTAATTCTTTTTGAAATGTTTGGTAGAATTCACCTGTGAAAAAATCCGGTCCTGGAATTTTCTTTGATGGGAGATTTTTGTTGACTGATTCAATCTATTTAAATGTGATTGGTTTGTTAAGTTCTTGTAGCATCAGTGTAGGTTATTTGTGCATTTCTAGGAATTTGTCCATTTCATCTAGTTTGTCTTTTTGTTGGCATTCAGTCATTAACATCTCTCATTAGTGTGGTACATTTAATTTGTTCTTAATTAATACAAATTAATACTACTCTAGCAGAGACTCCTTCTATTTGTTTCTATTTAACCGAGATATGTGGATCCAAAACTTTGGAAGTTTTACTATAATTCCAGTTAACTTTACCTGATGTCTTTTCCATTGCAATTTTTTTTGTTACCTTGTAGAATACAAGGATTACGTCAAAACCAGGTTTCAATTTTTGTTTAAGAGATTTTCTAGATTGCAGACTTATGTAGAGAGGATAAAAATTTTAACACCAGCAATTTCCATATTATAAAATATTAAAGAAAATCTTTAAGGGAAAAATACAGTAATATTGTTTAAAAATGTGCACCTACACAAGGAAAAGAAGAGTACCAGAAATGGTAAAAATATCAGTAAATATATGACAGTTTTTCTTCTTCATTTCAATGTAATATAATATGTTATCACAAGAAGATAGAAATAAGTAAGATGAATATGTAAACTATAAGCTCTAATTCAACAAACACCATTAGATAAAAACAAAAAAGAGAATAAAGTGTACTTGATCAATCCAAATAATGCTGAAACAGACAAAATAGAAAATAAAGTATAGATTATATAAAAGAAAACAAAGAAAGAAACAGTACAGGAAATTTAATCTTTAAACACCTCAATAATTACAATGAACTTAAATAGGAAATCACCACAATTAAAAGGCAAAGAATCTGTGATAAGATTAAAAAGCAAATCCGGAGAGTTTATGCTGCCTTCAAGAATTACACTTTAAAATAAAGACCTAAACAGGTAAAAGTAAAAGATAAATAAAGATGTTCATGATTACACAATTTTTTAAAATTTTCAGTGCTTAGATTAGTAATGGAAAATGTAGACTTTGGAGCAATGGCTATTACAAGGATGTTATTCCCTATTGATAAAAGAGTCATTTAAACAAGATGATATAAAAGTACTTATTATTAGCAAACCAAAAAAGGGTTATAAAAATTCATGAAGGAAAAAGATAAAACTGCTAGAAAATATAAATATATGATGATTAGTGACAAAGATTGCAATATGTCCCTTTGTATTTTGACACCTGAAGTAATAAAGCAGACCCTGTATATTTTTAGTATTTTGTAATTGATGCAGACTTTCTTAGGGTAAAATTCAGTAAATTTTAAAGAAAATATATTTTACACATTTAAGGTATAGTGCTCTATGAATGCAAATTTGGGCAATTTGGTAAATTGTATACTCAAATATTATATTAGTATTTTCATTTTACTTTGTTTTGTCAGTTGTAGTGTGCCATATCTTAAACTCTTTAATTTTATTACTATTTATTATTTCTCCATTTTCTTTTAATGTTTGCTTTAAACATTAAACATTAAAAATTTAAAACATTGTGTGTACAATGTTATACCACTTCATTTTTAAAATATTTTAAAATGAGCTCTACAAATTCTAAAGGAAATGATGACTATTTGCCTTATGGCATTGGACTCCAAACTGGATTGTACATTATATTACTTTTTCCACATTACTAGGTACGCAATACATTTTTTGTTTCTTTCTGGTCATGTCCTTATTCTTACATTGGAGAAGTTGTAAGTGTAAAGAAAAACCATGCAGAAGATACAGAGTTTTCATATACCTTCATATTATCAAATCTGCATTACTGTGGTACTTTGTTACAATTGATATAAAGATATCATTGCAATTGTAGTATTAACTATATGGTATCATTTACATTAGAGTTCATTGCATTCTACAGTTCTATGGTATTTTTTCAAAAAATTGTTCTAGTAATACATATACAACCTATATTTCCCCTTTTTACAGAAATATATTTCAACAATTACAAAGATATATAATATATAAATGTTCATTCATATGTGGGGAAACATACTCAGTATGACTTTAAGGCAAATGGTACATAATAAGAAATTGTGGAGACAAAATCATAGGACTCAGTGCCAATTTAAATGCGTGACAATTCTGGACCCAATGTACAAAATCAAACCTGTAATATTTTAGTGATTACCTATGAAAAATAAGCATGTTTTGTTTCCATTTCCAGTGTGGCAAACAATTTATTATCCATTAGAGGGTTCTGCTCATATGTCAAATGATTATAGGGTGTAACAAATGCAAAGCATAAAAACATTCAATATAAATACATAATTTCATCATTTAATCATGATACCATATTTATATGTAGGTTTAGAAGTAACATAAGGTGGAAATAGAAAACATTTGTCTCACTTTTATCTCCTGGTTGGAAAACTTAAAACCTGCCAACAGATAGTTTCAATCCTAAAATTTTTAAATGTATCAAAAATTTACAATTTTGTAAATATATTTTTTGCTTTGAGCAAATGTAATGCTTATTTAAAATTTATTCTTCCACATTATGAAATATAGGTATCTTTGATCTCAATTACCAAAGACACTTTCCTCCTATGCTTACATGTTATTCAGAACAAATTTTTGAATTTATTTTATGATCAGATTTCAGAGGCCATTATATATATACATATTTTAGGACTATTTTAACTCATATGGTAAATGAGTATTTTCTATTTTAAGGGCAAAAAAAGGTAAAATAATTTAATGCAAAATATATATTTATTAGGAATCTATAAGTTTAAAGGAGAGCAAAGAGAAACAGCACTACTTAACAAATGATATGTACATAGCAGTGAGAAGAGTTATCAGAGAAAATACATTTTTTGAAGGAAAAATCTCAATATATGATATATTTGTTACTATGTTGACTCATAATATAATCACTTTCCCTGAAAATTCAAGTCATGGCTCTTAAGGTTGGAAATAGATGAAAAGTTGAACTTTGAGGCATTTTCAACCATATCTCATTAAAGTGGGGATGTCTTAAAATAATTATGCTATCATTTTCCTCAATTAAGTTTTCTGCTCATAATTCTCCTTACAGCCTCCTTTATCTACTTGTTTCTAAGACTATAGAATATAGGGTTCAAGAAAGGATGGACTATAGAATAGAACACATACATGATCATGTCCTGAAATGTGGGTGAGCTGGACATTGGCTTCACTTACACAACAGCAGCTGAGCTTAGAAAGACAGTCTCCACAAGGATGTGAGGGACACAGGGGGCAAAGTCCTTTCCTCACTCTCCCCTTGAGCACAGTAGAAAATATGTGACTACAAGAAATGGTGATGTAGGTAAAGCAGCCACCACCAACCAGCACAGCAGAGAAAAGAATTAAAATTTGATTGCTTAAGGTGTCAGAGCAGGAGAGTTTCAGTAGATAGGGAACATCACAGCAGAACTGATGGACCACATTGGACTGACAGAATTGCAGCCAGAATGTGTTGCCAGTGTGGATTCCAGAGTAAGCCAGACCACTGAGTAGAGAGGCCAGAGTCATCTAGATTGAGACCTGAGGGTTCATGATCACAGGGTAGTGGAGGGGCAGGCAGAGCGCCACATATTGGTCAAGGGACATCATGGTGAGAAACACTAGTTCTGTATAAACAAACAAAAACACAAGGAAGATCTGAGCTGCACATGCAACCATGGAGATTGTTCTGCTGTCAAGCAGGAAGATGACACATGCCCTTGGGTACAGTGACAGAAATGTAGCACATGTCTAAGACAAACAGATTCCTGAGGAAGAAGTGCATGAAGGTATGAAGACTCTGGTTGAGGGTGGTTACTGGGACAATGAGAAAATTCCCTGTCAGGGTAACCAAGTACATCAGTAAGAATAGCATGGCATATAAGACTCTGTACTCCCACGCATCAGAAAACCTTGTAAGTAGGAATTCAGTCACCATGGTAGAGTTGCGCATTTTTATACTAATTACCATCAGTATCTGATATAATTCTGACAAGAAACTAAGATCCAACTCATATATAATTTAAAAAATAAACTCCCTTAAATACCTTAGTTATTAAGACTAATTTTATGACATCCGTTAGTGCTTCATTTATAATATATTTTATAAAATATCTCATGAATTTTTAAATAGGTAGATCTTGGGAACATGTCTTAGAATATCCCCATTTTTAAAATAAAATACTTAAGATCATCTTAGATTTAATTCATGGAATAATTGATAATCCCAGAAAAATTTCTCAAAGAAATATCTCCAATAACAGCTATTTCATTAATGTAAGATTTGCAAAAAATTTCAATTAGAAGATCTGTAGAAAGAATAAAACAATTCTTATAACATATTCTTTGGGAACAGTTACTAGAGTAGATGTAATTTTGCTAGACATTTTCTTTCCATTTCTACTCTCTAAATTTCTCATTATAAACGTTTCTTCTTATTATTATACATTTGAATATTTTAGGGCCAAAAATTTACCAATGAATGATACCTTAGTAAAAAGGTGATGAATTGATTGGCTGATTCATAAATTAATTCCACTACAAAAAAACTTGATGACTCTAGAAAATAGAAATAATTATTATAATAGCTTTCTTTGAATTTATATTATTTGTCGGAGTCAGTATTTATTATTTAATTACTTCAAGTGACTAAGATAAAGTATGTTGAGTCTTCTGCTTTGTGTACATAATGCTATGTTTTCCCATAAACCTGAACACATATAAGAATTTCAATTATCTGTGATATAAATAGATTGTGTTCTGTTCATTTGGAAAGTATTTGGATTGTACATGATGGAGAGTTAATGGATGATTCTCTCACAATTAATTCCTTCTTAATATTATTTTTCATAGCTTTTGATGTATGGTTGACTTGATTAAAAATGGCTAGCTAAATATACGTAATTAGCTCTCCTAAGCTTTGCCCTTTCATTTTATAGGTTACAATCTTAAAAATAATTGCTTAATACAAAGTCTAATCAGATTAGTACTTCCAAACAAATGAAAAAGGAAAATAAAAACATACCATTTTTCATTTACCATTACTTTTTTATTTGTTCCAAGTAATATGAAAATATAAATCAGTGTAGAAATATTGAAAGTTTTTTTGAAAAATTGAGAACATTTCCTTACCTGTAGCCTGGAATGAAATATTTTAATAGAATAAATTATAAAGAACACATTGGTCTTATTCTGTGATTGCCTTACCTATCTATATTTTCTATTTATTTCTATTAGCAGAATTCCTCAACAGATAAGAGAACAGGTGAAGGAAAGAGGTATGGGTGATTAATGGAGTGAGGTAAAGGAGCAGGAAAAAAGAAATAACAAAAATACTTACAAGATAATATTGTCTTCTTATGCCAGATAGGCAATTCAGGATTTCTGGCAAGGGGCCAATCTCTTTCAGGCACAGCGAAGCACAAGTGGGCAGATTATTTGAAATACTGAGTTTTGGGAATGAATAATTCTGTTTCATATAAAGTGCCTCTATGTTCAGTTCCAGGTGACCTTAAGGACAGTCCATGCAATCACTGTCCTTGGCAGCTATAAAAGACAACGCCCAGAAGTAATTTATGGATATAACTGACTGTAGATAATGAGAGAAAAGGACATAAATAGAATCTATGCATGAGCACAAATTTTGTATATCAAGAAATATTAATATATTGGAGTATATTAAATGACATGGTGAATAATACCGAGGCAATAATTAAAATAGGAATAAAGTTGCAATTCCTCTAATATGATAATTCTTGTGGCTTCATTTTTATCTCTATCAATGGTTTCAGTCAATGAACAGAAACTCACAATTCTAAGTAAGTACAATTCCATTTGTGTTTACCACATGATTAGTGACTTTATAACCATGAGTCATAAATTTTTGCTTATTGCAAAACAGGAAAACCATCTTTTATATAGCTTTCTAGAAGACATAATTCTTTGTTTTTATTTGTTTATTTGTTTTATTATCTTTCTTAGTAGGCAAAAATATTTTCATATCCTCCACCTCATATTAATGGTTAAGAATTTGAGAACTGTGGAAAAGTTTTTTTTTCAAAACAGTTATCAAATTCTTCCAGTCACTTTAATCTAAAGGACCATTCTTTTCTCCTTTGATTGACTTGTCTTGTTAAAAGAACTATGTATATATGGGTCTATGTATGCATTCTCTGTTTTGTTCTATTGGTCTGTTTATCAGTCTTTTCACCAACACCATTTGGCTTAATTACTGTTGCTCTGTAGATATCATGAATTCTGTTAGTTCAAAATTATCCAAAAATATTACTCTTCAAATTTGCCATAGATTTTTTTGATCACTGGTTTTCCTAGATAAATTTTAAGAACAGCTCATTTTGAGAAATTACAAATCCACACACAAAAAGAAAACTATATACATTTTTATTCATAATTCATTAGATTGAGTAGATAGGTTAGGAAGAATCAATAACTTACAATGTAGAATTTTCTTATATATGAATTAGATCAATTTCTGCATATTTGGGTCTTCTTTAATTTTTCACTATGATATAGTGCTCATGAAAAAATTGTGTACAGATTTCATAAATGCATTCTTACATATTTGATAGAATTTTATGCTATGTTTAGTATTATTTTTATTTTTATTAAATTTTGAATATAAATAAAAGCACAATTAGATTCAGAGACTGTGTTACAGAAAGTAATAAATTGAAAGAGACCCAGGTGCCTGCCCTGGCACAGAAAAAACAGTAAAATAAAATAAAATAAAATGTCAGAATCTACATTGTCAGAACTCTGAAGTACAGTGAATGGTTTCCTGCAAAGAAACTAATATTGAATAAAAACAAGTACAAATTCCAAGAAATATGTGAACAACCTACATTTTCTGTAGAAGAAATAGAAGATCTCAAAAGACCAATTTAAAGTAAATAGTTTGAACAATTCCTCAAAAACCTCCCAACAAAGAACAGCCCAGGACAAGATGGCTTCACAGATGAATTCTAACAATCATTCCAAGAATTAAAACTAATCTTCCTGAAACTCTACTCAAACATTAAAGAAAATGGTAAACTATGTAACTCATTCTATGAAGTCAATATTACACTAATACTAGAACTAGATGAAGATACAAGAAAAGAAAATTACAGACCAATTTCTCTAATGACTACTGATGTAGAATTCCTCATCAAAATACTTTCAAATCAAATCCAACAAAACTTCAAGAAAATTATACATCATAATCAAGTGAGATTTATCCCAGCATGCAAGGGTGGATCAACATAAGAAAATGAATTAATGCAATATACAAAATTAACAAATCAAAATATAAAAATCACATGGACACCTCAATTGGTGCAGAGAAGTCATATGAAAAAATTTAGCATCCTTTATTGATAAAAATACCTCAAAAGATAGAAATAAAAGGGAAGTTCCTCAACCTGATTAAGCTTATACATGAAAAACACTCAACTAACATCATATTCAATGGTGAAAGACTGAACATTTTCCTGCTAAGATTTAGAACAAGACAAGCATGACCAATGTCACCACTGTTATTTAATATTGGGCTAGAAGATCTAGCTATACCAGGAAAGAAAAAGAAATAAGTGATATCCAAATTGCAAAGGGAAAAGTAAACTTTCACTATTTGCAGTTGGCATAATTCTATATATAGAAAGTACTTAAAATATATAAAACAAAGCTACTAGAACTAATAAATGAATTCGGAAAGTCGCAGGATATAAAAATCAGTAGTATTTCTATACATTAGTAATGAGCAATCTGAGGAGGAAATCAAGAAAAATCACATTTACAGAAGCAACTAAAAGAATCAAACATCTAGGGAAAAAATTAAACAAGGATATAAAGGACCTGTACACATAAAACTATAAAACATTGCTTAAAGAAATGTAAAAGACCTAAATAGAAAGATGTTCTGTGTTCATAGATTAGAAGACTAAATATTAATATGTTAATTCTACCCAAACTGAATTCAATGCAATCCCAATCAAAATTCCAATAGCCCCTTTTACAAAAGCAGAAAGTTCAATTTATCAAAATTATTTGGAAGGGTAAGAGGCCTCAAATAGCCAAAAAGTACCTTGCAAAAGAAGAATGAATTTGAAGGAAGGACTCACAAATTCTGACTTTAAAGCATATTTTACAATTACAGTGGTGATAAAAAGCATAGTACTGGCATAAATAAAGATACAGTCACTAGTGAAATCAAATTAAGAGTTCAGAAATGGACCTTCACAACCGTGGCAAATTAATATTTGACATGGCTGCCAAGTCCACACAAATGAGACAGAATA
Source organism: Cabassous unicinctus (assembly GCA_029593785.1). NCBI lineage: Eukaryota > Metazoa > Chordata > Mammalia > Cingulata > Chlamyphoridae > Cabassous > Cabassous unicinctus. The sequence goes on along the minus strand of JAQZBX010012707.1, from coordinate 13,990 downwards.
GTCTCTTTAACAAATGGTGCTGGGAGAAATGGATATCCATATCCAAAAGAATTAAAGAGTACCTCTACCTCACACCTTATACAAAATTAACTCAAAATGGATCAAAGACCTCAAAATAAGAGCCAAGCCCATAAAGCTCCTAGAAGAAAATATATTGAAGCATCTTCCAGACCTTGTGGTAGGCAAAGATTTCTTAGACTTTAGACCTAATACACAAGCCATGAAAGAAAAAAATAGATAATTAGGACCTCCTCAGTTATAAAACATTGCTTAAAAGCCTTTAAAAAAATTAACCCAGCATATCACAAATGTTACTTAGTTTGGAAAAATGAGTGAAATACGTGTTTCACTCTCCTCTATGCACTTATGTTCACTTACAAATCACTATTTAAATGAAACATTCTCGGGGAAAGAGTTTAAAAATTGGGTGAAATGCATGTTTCACTCACTTCTATGCCATTATTTCCCCTTACAAACACTGGTTCAATGCAACTTTTTTCTTAGGAATCTGTAAATCACATATGTTACTTAGCTTTCAAAATTTAGTGAAACTCATATTTCTCTCCTCATTTTCATGCTCTTATTTCCACTTACAAAACTCTGTTTAAAAAAAAAACAATTCAATTTCTCCTGCTGTTTGAACATGATGTCAATATATGGTGCTCCATGTTTCATCCCCCCTCATGGAATATTTTAACAACTAGAAAAATGTTCAGATTATCTATCTGAAACTTGAGAAAGGAACAAAAGATTTTAGTACCTAAGTGAGTGATGAGCTAAGAAAGCACAATTACAAAACACTAGGAGAAGGTTGTAGTGCCATTGCTGGCCCCTCCACAAACCACTCTGTAGTACCATGTGGCACTGGCCTATGCTTTCATTGTGTTTCCCTGGCTGTGTTTTGGAGAGAGGAGATTAAACCTTATGCAATTATTGGTTTGCCTATATGTCAGTGCCATTCCTAGGTGGCAGTCTGAAAAGATTTAGTGAGAGCATTTGTCTCTGGTTCACTCACCCAGAATTGCCCTGCAGGTAGAATCAGTTTTTTCATAGCTAAAGCAGTTTAAGAAACAAGCAAGCCATGGTTGCATGAAACAAAAGATTACTGGCTTTAAGATATACATTAAAGTACCCAGGATGTAGTGATAGTCTTTTTCATAGGCAGTAGAGAAGTCATTCAGATCCCTATAAGTTGAAGAATTTTTAAGGTATGAGTGTATGCCAATGAAAATACATAGGTTCAGAAATGGCAGCAAGGACCCCACACGTTCATCTCAGTCTCATCTCCTTGGTAGAAGATTGTAACTCTGAAGGAGTGCACCAGCATACAAAGAGGATATTTACAAAGACTGAAAAATTATATTTGCATATTATTAGCTTCTGGTATTCAAGGAAATCACTGTAATATTTATAGTTGGATAACAATTTAAGGAATAAACTCCTCAGGGATTAAACTCCAGAGACAACACATGAAATTTTATAATGTGCAGTGTACAACAGAGGATCATAAGGAAAGCAAAGAAACAGAGAATGAAGCCCCAATGAAAGGACCAAGGTAAAATTTAAGAAACCAAAAACAAAGAAGAAAAGATTTTGGATACACTATACGAAGACTTAAAAAAAATGATCCTCAAACATAGAGAAAGAAGTAAAGAATATAAGTAAAACAATGAATGAAAATGAGACTATCAATACAAAAGCTTTTTTTAAAAAAATAAAGGAATAAAACAAAAATTCTCTACCTAAAGATGACATTACCTAAAATAAAATATTCATTAGATGCTTTCAAGACCAGATTAGCACTGGCAAAAAAATCCATGAACGCAAATATAGGAAAAAAAAGAATGATATAGGTTGAGGAACACACAAAAAAGAATGAAAGAATGTGAACACAGAGCCTAAGAGGTCTGTGGGACAACATTATGCATACCGATAAAAGTATTATGGGAGTCTCAGATGGAGATGACTAAGAAAAATGGAAAGAAGGACTATCCAAACAAATAATCATGAAAAACTTCACAAATTAAATTAAAGTAATTAATATACACATTCAAGAATCTCAATATAATCCAAACATACTAAATCCAAAAAAAAAAAACAAAAACTGCCAAGGTACAATATAATCAAATTGTTTTATGCCAAGTACAAGTAGGGATTCTGAATGCTATAAGAGAATAGCAAACTGTCTGTATAATGGTGCCCCAATAAGATAATGCTCTGATTTCTCATCAGAATCCATGGAGGCAAAAGGCAGTGAGAGCAAATATTCAAAGAACTGATAGAAAATAATTACCAGCCAAGGATTTTTTATCTCATAAGATTGCTTTTCAAAAGTCAGAGTGAGATGAAAACATTCCCAGGTAAACAAAACCTAAAAGTTCATCACTACTAGATCTGCCCTACAGGTGAGGATAAAGGTAATTTTTGGACTGAAACTAACAGAAAATAGACAGTATTTCAAAGTATCATAAATAAATAAAGATCATCAGTAAAGATAACTGTTATGGATTGAATTATATACAAGAGTTTGGACTCTTTGTTTTGGTCTTGTTTCCGGTGTGATTTGTCCATTCTATAAGATCTCCTCACGTTGCTACTTCAAGTTAAACTATGGCCCATCTGAATCATATTGGGCTTAATTCAGATTACTAGAGTCCCTTAAAGCAGAGTGAAAGTCAGATGGAATGGAAAGCCACAAGTGGCATCAAGAAGCTAGAAGAAAATGAACCCAGAAGAGAAAAAAGAAGACATCAATATGGGCATTGTCATTTGATGAAGAATCCAAGGAACCTCAAAGTTTGCCAACTAGACAAAAGATACTGGACTTTAAAAAAGCAAGACTTCCTCTATCCTCTGAAAGCATGATGCAATGCAGTTTAACCAATTGTGTGATATTTGTTTTAGTATCTAGTAACTGAGTAATTGAAAAATCAAAAGCAATTACTGTGCTGAACTGTTTGGCTATAACTCCACATTTTATGTCTTATAAGTTCTAAAATGCAAAGAAATGAAAAGTAATGATGTATCTATGTAGAATGTATAAAGATATATTTTTTAACAAGTAAAACAGAAAGGTATAGAAATACTTGAATATTTGCCGTCACTTTAAATATAAACAGATGAAATTATCTGGTCAAAATGCAGATATTGGCAGAATGGATAAAAAACAGAAAGCAAATCTATGCCATTTATGAGAATCAAAATAAATTCAAAGACACAGTGCATTAAAAGTGAAAGGATAATAAAATCAGTGGATATAATAGCAAAAAATACCTGGTTTAACTATACCAATATCAGATGAAATATATTTTAAATCAAAAACTGTTAGAAGCAAAAAAGAAGAAAAGGGCATAGAGACAACATAGTCAATTGAACAATAGCAACAATAAAATTCTGAACACATATGCATATAAGATTAGAGTCCAAAAATATATGAAGAAAATAATGGCACATTTGAAAGGAGAATTGGACAGTTCTACATTCATAGTAGGGGAATTCAATACACCACTATCAATAATGGATAAAACCACTTTTAGAAATGAATAGGATATCTGAAAAGAAGCTAATGAAGAAATAGAAGATGTGAATGAAACAATGAACCAACTATCTCTAACAGAAATATACAGAACACTTTACACAACAGCAGAATTACATTTCTCTTTGTACCCATGGATCATTTCTAAAGATATACCAAGGATGCACAAAACAAGTCTCAACAAATTTATGGGTATTGAAATAACACAGCGAATCTTTTCTGACCACAATGGAAGGAAGTTAGATATCAATAACAGAGAGAGATCTGGAAAAGTCACAAATATATGACTATTAAACAACACACTCTTAAACAACCAATAGGTCAAAGAAGAAATCTTAAAAGAAAATTAGAAAATATCTTCAGGTGAATAAAAATGAAAGCATGGCATATCAAAACTTATGGATTGCAGTGAAAGCAATCCTGAGAGAGAAATCTATAGTTCTAAATTCATAGAATAAAGAAGTGATATCTCAAATCAGAGACCTAAACTTACTCCAGGAAGAATTAGAGCAAACTGAATTCAAAATAATCAGAGGGAAGGCAATAACATAACTCATATAAAAGATAAATGAAATAGAGAATAGGAAAAAAAAATAGAATCAAGGACTTTAGCATGAAATTGACATCAGTGACTATTGCAGATATTTTCACAGTGATGTTCAAAGCATCATTATTTACAGGAGCCAAAAATTGGAAGCAACCTAAGCATCCATCATCAGATGACTGCATAAAGAGAAGACAGTGTACATGCATATATATGATGCTTGAGGTCATGTGTCAACTTGACTAGGTTATGATGTCGAGTTGTTTGGTCAAGCAAACACTGTCCTAATTGTTACTGTGATGATATTTCATAAATTTAAACCATCATTAAACTGATGCATCTATCGCTGATTATATCTACAGTCAGCTAATGAGACTGCCTTCAACAAGGAGAAGTGTGTGAGCAATGGAATCACAACCAATCAGTTGAAGACATTAAGGGGAGAGAACTGATGATTTCAGTAGGCCAAAAAAATTTCCATCTCTCCTTCAGCAAGCCTGTTTCCCTGGGGAATTCATTAAAAACATCCATCAGCATTCCTAGCTTGCAGCTCGCCCTACTAATTCTGACTTTCACATAACCACAGTTACAGTCACATGAGCTAATTTCTACAATATCATGACATATACACTATATATATATATATACACACATTAAATTATATATGTCAGAATTACAGTATTCCATATGGAATAGCTTCTAATCAAGGAACTCATTTCACAGCAAATAAAATGTGACAGTGAGCCAATACTCATGGAATTCAGTAGTACCCCATCATCTTGAAGACCGGGGATTTTTAGAACAATGAAATGGCCTCTGAAGACTCCATTACAGCACCCACATGATGGCAACACCATGCAGAGCTGGAACAATATTCCCCAGGGTCTGTATGGGTTCTATATCAGCCTCCAATATGTGGTGCTGTTTCTCCATAGGCATAGTTTCAGGATTCAAGGAATGGAAATAGGACTGGCACCACTAATCATTATCCCTAGTGATCCACTAACAAAATTTTGCTTCCTGTACCCATGACCTAAGATGGGTGATTGTGACAATGCACCCATGCAGTACACTAATCATGTTAGGCTGACTTTCAGACTATAAATTGTGCTTTCTTTTGAACTTTAGATAAATAAAACATATTGTTCCATGCATTTTGTTGCATTTTCTCATTCCATATTATATATCAAATAATTTAGATTGTTAATATATAGACATAATTTGCACATTTTCTCTGCCATTTATACTCCCATTTCATGAATATACCACAATTTATTTATTAATTTTTATCATTGATTGACAATTCTATTATATGTAATGCTACCATTAATATTCTTGTATATATCTATTCAATAATTAGGGTTTGTATTGAATTTCCATCATGACTAATTATGTTGAATATCACCTTTGAGAGGATGCGATTTGGAAAATACAGCAGAATATGTTATCTGATGTGAATGACAGGATTATACTCTATTGTGCAAAATAATATTTGTGGATCCACATTTTTTCTGTGGACACAATTTAAATATAAAATATTAGTCTACTAGCTTCAACCAAGGGATAAATACCACCACTGATTTCATAGAAATAGACTATATAATTCATCCAACACTTCTTCAGACATTACTTTATAAAATCTGACATTTTTCTGCTTCCCTTCTAACTTCAGAGTTTTAGCTCATAATCAGGATGAAATTTGTTGATACCATTGACTGTCTTTATTAAACCCATGCCCTTTAGATATGCTCTTATTACCTCTTTAGACACAAGTGAGGATGAAGCAATAGTGGAAGTTCATACCAAAGTTCCTTGACAGTTAAAAATTGACCAGAGTCACTCAGTGATGGACAGCTGCTATTACCCAGTTGAGAGTTATGCCCATACAAATGGAATGGATTTGGAATTCTTTAAAAGATTTTAAAGTGGTAAATGAATATATGAAAAATCTTCAAATTTCCTAAGGCAAATCAACAAACACTATTTTTTAACCATCAAATAACTACAGATTTTAACAGTGTTTTCCATGTAATTCTGCAGAGATGAATGAGGCTTCCTCCCAAAAAGTTTTATGTAGTAAAGTAGTGGGATGTTACAGGAAATCAATTTGCAGTTGGTATCAGGAGCTTTAAAATGTTTATATGTGTTCAAGAAAACTTTTTAATAGAAATGAAATATTCTAAAAGTCTTTAGACTATAGTTAATTCTTAAGTTTATCATTGAATTATTTATAATTACTTAAATAATAGCAATTGATTCCAAACAACTGACAATGTACATAGAATATTGTACATTGCCAAAGTATACATTGACAAATTGCATTTTATGAGTTTTTATGATTTGTTTTCTTTGTTTATCTTTTCTCAATGTAGAACATGAGAAAAGAGCCTTTGCACTGTTAGTGTACTTTGAAAAGTTATTCCTGGAGACATGATTGGGAATTGAGAGGACTGAAACATTATAGGAGGGACTATCAAAAATGCAATTGTGAGTTAAAGATCTGGTTAGTGTTGTGAGCACCTGGAGCTCACTCCTGGAAAAGATCCTTTCAGGAGCCAGGACAGGATGATCCTCAGAAGTATCCATTCAAGACATAGATGGAAAATGGCAGCAGAGTGGTCATAGGGCATGACTGTAAACAGGGCAGAGTCAGTGCCAGTGAAAAATATAGCAAGAAAATCATGTGGGACACATCTTACAAAGATGGAATGGCTGTTGGTCAGAGTTCACGTTGGATTTGGAGACAGTGATGGAAATGGAGCAAATATCCATTAAAGACAAATGCTTCATGAAGAAATACATGGGGACTGGGAGATGCTGGTCTAGGTTGTAGAGGGTGTTAATGAGGAGGTTCCCTGTGAGTGCTGTCAGTTAAATGAAGAAGAAAAGTGTGGCATTCTGTCTCTGTAGCAGCCAGTCATGAGGAAATCTCATGAGCAAGAATTCTGTTATGATTGTCATTTGTAAATTTCTCAGGCATGCTGATGACTGTGGAAACATAAGAAGGGTGAAAACAGATTCATATACATCCTTGGAATCTTCCTCTTTTTTTTCTGTCTTTAATTATACTTTACTCTGAGGAACATTTTCAGATCATCAGAGTGTCTTAAAAAAATGACACCTGGCAAACTCTAGTCTTTCATTCATGCTAAGTAAATTATATTAAGATAGTAATTAAGGGCAGGATAGAATCATTTATGATATGGTAGTGTGTAATTTATGCGTAAACTCAACTGTTCAAAATTAGAGTTTTCTCTGTTTGAATAAAACTGACATTTTGGACAGAGTGCAGGATTTAGTTTCTATTAATGATACTTGAAATCTGCTTTAGTTCCCTGTGAATTGTTTTATTGATATATTTGAAAGTGTATAAAGATTTTCAGATATTTATTTTGCTATCTTTCTCTATAGTATTATAACATAAATAACGGGGTGAGTTCGGGGGAAGGAGACCGACCTAAAGATTCTCTATGCAAGTTCTTCCTGAGATATTGATATTGAATATGACAATGAAACAAATTTTTCACATATTCAAGATCATAACTAGATCCCTGACATTTTTAGAAGCTTTTTAGCAGGCTTAGTTTCATATCATATGTAAACTTCCTTTTAAGAGTCAATATAAAGCTAGAACTATCAAATATTCAACTCTGTCCATACAGTAGTTCAGAAACAGATTGATTTGGAAATATTTCTTTCATTAAGGGCATGTTACTGCCATGGTTCTAACAAACAAAATAAAATAATCAATATTTTATTTTCCTGAAGGATAGTGGATTGTAAAAGGTGAAATAAGTTCACCTACTTAGACATATCAAAAGAGCTACATTAAGCAAGTCAATGACACAGAGAAGCTTACAGTAGATGCATATAGTTTGGAGGGACATTTGCTTCTCTAATCATTATACACAGCCAATTTCAGACTTCTGTTATTTAAAATGAGGTGGAATCGAACAACAATGAAACTCTTAAAGTCATTGTCTCATCCAGGAAGAAAGCCTGTGAGAGCTGGATCATTTGTTCAACAAGATGAACATTCTTGCATTTGGGTTCAGGCATCTGCTCATCGCCCACTTCCTTCTATCAGCCTGGGGATATCCAGCAGAGCTGTGGGGCCCACTCAGGTCTGTGCAAGAGTGCGACCACAATCTGCATCCCTGCCTGGGATGCTTGAGTCTCTGGGCTTCTGGTGTTGGACAGGCTGCTCATGCTCTCGCTACCTGCTGCTCCCATCTGCCGAATTACCCTTCCCTGGGCCCCTCTGCTCCCTCTACCCTACTCTGCAGCACATTCTCCACCTTCTGGAGATCCTCAGGGAACCTCTCTCTTATGCCTGAATTCCCTTCCAGTGTCTCTTAGTCTCTTCTTAGTGGCTCTCTTGGGCTAGACCCCAAATTGCAGCCCCGGCTTTTTGCCTGACCTTGGACATGACACTGAGCCCTCCAGGTCAGGATTTTCTCCTGTGTGCATTGGGTTCAGATCTTACCATTTTGGACTGTATGCAGCTTAAGATCCTGAAGAAAAGATGAAAAATGTCCAAGTAATATTTAGAAATGATTTGTGAGGCTGTCAGGGGAATCATGCAGTGATCAGGACACAGGTTCTGAGATTTGGCTGATGGTGACAACTATGACCTAGGACTCTTCCTCCAAGGCTGATGTGGTCTACAGAGCCTGGTTCATCCAAGATGGCTGTGGCAATATCTGTGCTGTCATGATGTAGCTGTGGGTTATCTAGGCAGACTTCCTGGTGATGTTTGTTATGTTACTGCTTTACAAAAATTTTTGGTACTATTAGGTCAACAGTCATTTTTAACTTGCTAGCAGTACTCGCCTTGTCTTCTCAGATGAGGAGGATGCTCACCTGCCCTGGGGAAGTAGCCAGAGGAAATGCTGCAGAAGAATACTTGGGAGAGTTTGCAGCTGAAACCCGGCGGAGCTATCTGCAAGTTCCAAAGTGCTTCTCTACTAAGCCTGAGCTCGTTCACCATGCAGTATTTGCAGAAGATGTATTTGGAAAATGGACCTGAGTTTTTTGTTCTCTTTTTAAGTGTATAGCCTTGTCTTTCAATATGTTCTAATTCTCTGTGCATTTCAGTTTATTTGCTATGTCAGAAAGGACCAGGCTGAATGCAGTGTTTTTTCACCACAAATAGCTGCAATCCTTTTGATCCCCTTGTGCTTTGAGGGTCTTCTCTTTTTCACTTCGACTGAAGTTTGGCTTGGCAACAAAATTCACCCAATATGCAGAGATAGAACAGAGGCTGAGAGACTGAAAAGTGAGGGCCAACATGGGATTGGCACTGCAGTGGGAAGAGATGGAGTCTGTCTTTGGGACACCCCTTCACTCTCTTGAAAGAATTCCTTCCTAGGAGTCTGATTTAGGCAACTGCAAATGGGAAGCAGGAAGGAGGCCTGAGGTTGTTACTGAGTCCCACTCTCATTATACTGGAAATTTTTGATGAAATTTAAATTATTTATATGAGGACTGAAAAAGAATCAGTGACTCATTTGTGATCAATAGGGTAAACTGAACCTACAAATACCAATTGCTCAAAGCCAGCACAGTTTTATATATTAATACTCACAGAAGTCAAATTTTCCAAACTGATAACGGGATGGTGCTATAATCATTTTTCACCTGGACGACTAATGAAAAGTGTGGGGCCACCAGAGGAAACCAAATGTCATTATCTTCCTGCACAGTTATGATTTGGGGTAAGAATACTGTGCATTTCATAAGAAAGTTGTTTGGCATATTACATGGGTTATTAAAATCCTGTATAATGAGCTGCATTTTTCAGTTACAAAGAAAAATAATCATTGTGAACACAAAACACAAATTCTCAGACTTGTGTTTCAGGAAGTTCTTATTTGGCTGTGATCCATTTGTGCTTCCCCTAGAACACAAAGAGTCTTTTACTAACAGCTGCATTTTTGTGTTGATTAACTCTTACACTTAGTTTGCATTGAAGTTGCAAAAGATCTGGACAACAGCACAACTGGGTCCAGGTACCTGGTTCACTCCCCAGCAAGTCCCTTGACCCTTTGAACAAGTCTCCTAGGCATGCCTGTGTGTTTTAAAATTGGCATTGCTGTTTAGACAACATAATATTTAAGGTCTGTCTATGAAAACCGAGCTATTTCTTAGGAACTAGCATTGCAGGGAAGAGGAGAGAGCTGCCATGGCCTCCTCCTCCAGGGGGATTGATGTGAATGGGATGCAGATTGAAGAGTGTCTTGTTCCAAAGAACAATGATTTCTGTGTTGTCTTTGCTGCCCTCCTGTTTTAATTTCATTTTAATATCTGAAGAGCACAAGGGCCCTGGCATTGACTTTTGTTGTTCTTGTTGTTTCATCCAAATTAGCATTGTATATTAGGGAGTGGAATTTCATAGTGGCCCAATGCTTCCTGCATCTTGGTGCTATAGGTTGGTGTTCAGGTGGGAGACAGGCACAGCCAACAGTGAAACACAAGAGGAAACCAGGTGTTTCCACTTGACATTGCCAAGATCATGTAGGGACTGTGGGCAACAAGTCCTATAACAGGGACAGGTTTTTGGGCTTTAGTTACAGGTGACAATTAGAGACAGGAATGAAAACACTGAAGTAGAGAGGAACATTCCTAATGTCAGCAGCGGATCTGGTTTTTGGATTTCATTTATGTTTCTTTCTCTATCTAATTCCCTAGTGATAAAACAGGAGCCTTGCACAGAGCTTAAAATTGTGCCAGAAAGAAAACACCTCCCCTCTTTGAGGACTTGTCTTAAACTTGCCTGGCTTGTATATTTTTTTTGCCAGTTGTATTGATAATTAATCTATATAAATTCTAAAGTTCTTACTTGAAGTTCACCTCCCATGCTAATAAAAGTTGGTGTTTCCCTCCCAGTCAGGATGCCTTCCTCTTTATCTTTGTTGTCTCCATACACAAACAGTAATCTTTTGGATACCCAAATGTTCAGTCTTTTTTCTGGTGGAATGACTGCATTCTATCTCCTTTATTTTGAGTTCCAGATTTCTTTACATAAATTAAACATATGGTTGCTATCCTTATTACTCAACAACACTTTTGAGGAAAAATTGGCTTCACATTATCTATCAAAGCTGTACGTGTACATGACTAGTAAACATCACTCTTCATTATATATCACACAAAAATGGACATATGTTCACAAAATCACATGCAGATGAATGTTTTTAAAAATGCTTCCTAAGAGCCCAGAAACCTCAACTGGCCCTCAAGTGTAGAAAGTATAAATAAATTATTAGTTATGTGTGTGTATTATAGTGAAATGTCTCAGAAAATATTATAGTTACATTATCAATATATTATAATGATACATCATTGTGTTACAATGAAAAATTTCTCAGCAATAGAAAAGAGAACTCTAAGGTGGAAATCTATTTAAAAAATGGAAATTCCAAATTCCTGCAACAACATGGTTGAATTTCATATACAAAATATATCATATCATCATATATATCATATATGATGACATATTCATAGACACGGATTGATAGGATAGTGGTCACTCTTGGTGACATAATGATTAGAAGGAGGCATGAGGGCCACCTGAGATGCTGATCACATTCTTTTTTTTATTAGAGAAAATGCAAGTATACAAAAGAGTCATGCAAAAAAACAAACAGAGTTCCAATACACCACCTCATATTTTTCCTTATTATTCACATTTCACATTAATGTGTTAACTTTGTTACAAGTAATGAAACAATATTGTTATAATTATACTCTAAATATAGTCCAAAGTTTACATTAGGGTTCATAAATTGCTTCATACATTTCTATGTTTTGTTTTAATTTTTATTCAGTAACCTATATAAAATCTAAAATTTTCCATTTAACCACATTCAAATATATACCACAGTGGTGTTAACTGCACTCACGCTCTTGTGCTACCATCACCACCATCAATTAGCAAACTTTATCATCACCCCAAACAGAAACTCCATCCCAATTAAGCATTGATGCTGCCTTTTCCACCCTGGTATTCTCATCTATAATTTTGTGGATTTGTGTATTCTAATTATTTCATATATGAGTTAGATCATTATATTGGAGCCAAAGTCTAGGTTCTTGGCTTTGTCGCAAAAAAGAATTCAACGATGAGTCACAAATTAATTAGACAAGCAGAGGTTTTATTGGAGGGTAAAGCAAGGGAACAGAAATACACTTAGAGTGTAAGCTGGACATTCACAAGGGAGAGAAATGCAATGTTCTGTCCTGGGGTCCCCAGTTTTATTGAGGGTACAGGACTCCAGAGTCTGCACTGATTAACACTTTTGAGACAAAGGCACAGAATCTCTATTAGGTGATTTGATTCTCTTAGGAGGTTAAGGTTTGCTGTCCAGTGGTGATTGGCTCCTGGCTACTGCTCCCTTGAGGGGCTTATGAAAACAGGTGGGTAGCATGGGAATATCCTGTTTTTCTCCTACTTTATGCTGGTTGGGCACATCAAGTTGCATTTCTATGACTTGTCTGTGCAGTCAATAGGCACTATTGCCACTGTTGTTTCCTTTGCGATCTTGTGAAAACTGTATGCTGCTTTCTCATAACTTATTTGTGCACACCAACAGGCACAAGCTGCCTACTGATAACCTGCTGCATGAGTCCAGCAGGATGTTGCTCCAGTTTTTTTCTACTCGGTATTGTATGTATGGAAAATTATTAAGTTTTCTGCCTCTTCTCCTTGGGTCCCTATTCTATGCTGCCTCAATCATACAATATTTGTCATTTTGAGTCTGGCTTATTTCACTCAATATAATATCTTCAAGGTTCATCCATATTGTAGATTGTATCAGAACTTCATTCTTTTTTATGGATGGGAAATGTTCCATTGTACATAGATACCACATTGGGTTTATCGAAGCTGTTTATGTTCACAATCAGAGTTATGGATACTTAAGAAACTTTACTTTGGAAAATTTCATGGATATGTACACTTATAATTTATGTATTTAAATGCCATAACACTTTACTTAATCTCAAAGTATAAATTAAATAACAGATTGCACTAATCTAAAAAATGATCATCAACTGAATCATATTGGACTTGTACCATGTCTTTTTCCTCATGAGCTCTTGTTCCGGCATTGTCTAAATGCCCTATATTGTTTTCCTCTCCTGTGAATATGATTTGCATTTACTTGCACTAAATTGAACTTGCTTTCTGTCTCAGGATCTTCTCTTCATCAGCTGTCTCAAAAACCAATAAAAGGGTGCCTGGAATGTCTTAGATAATGATTCCTGGAAATAAAACTCTATAATTATAGTTAGAAAAAATATTCCCCAAGCAGGGTTTCCAGAGAGCTCATAGCACCATATTTCATGATCCCACATGGTCTGGAGCGCTTCCTGCTGTACAATACTTAATGCACATGCAGACAGAGGCAGCTAGCTGCATCCACCTCTCCAGCACTATCCTCACGAGACACCATACTGACCTTGATGACTCAGGAAGTTCTGTTCTCCACTGTCCATCTGATATGCTTGGATGCAGAGTGAGCCTTGGTCCACCAGGTGAGGCCTCTTCATTGAAAATAATATATTTTCTGTACCTGATTTTTACTTATTAATATTATCTCCTGACCTCTATTTCTTTTAAGAAAGTTACAGTGTTAGAAATTGCAGACTTTGATAAAATGGGTTGAGTATTTCCACATCACAACAAGTATATGCTTAATTTTACCACTACCTCTCTGTATATAGTCAGTTATGGAGAATAACAAAATTTCTACTCCATGCTTAACATTCTTATTTCTATTGAGGAATAAGAACCACTGATAATTCCTAGTTCTTCAGATGTTCATATATCTCCAAGGTCATGCTCAGAATTTTGACAGCATGGAATGTCTCTTTCAACTGGGATCCATTTTATTTTCCTCAGTATGAAG
>JAQZBX010012706.1:0-40853 GCA_029593785.1 Cabassous unicinctus | reverse complement strand
ATTCATTCTTTCCTATTGGTTGTTCTAATATTTTTTCCATTGAACCTGTGTAGCTACAAGGATATAAAATAAATGGAACCAGTCACATAGAAGATTCCAAACACAATAAATAAAAAAATAAATAAATAAACCCTACATTAACGAAGTGAATATGCCCCTCAAGATAAACAGATGACTATACATCAGTAAAAATTTACAAGCATTACAAAGAAACAGCAACCCATAACAATCTAATGAACAATTGAAAAATCAAGAGGAGATACCCAACATAGAACAACTAATATCCAAACATACATCCTTGACAAAGGATACCAAGGAGACACTGGGGGAACATACTGAAGAAATTGTACACATATTTAAGAAACAGATAATAGATCTTATGGTGATGAAAGGCACAATGCAAAAAATTAAAAATGCACTGGAAGTACATAACCGCAGATTTAAACAGGCAGAAGATATAATAAGTGACACTGAAAATGATATCCCAAGTTACACAAAATAGTAGAAAAGATAGAAAAAAGGAAAAGAAAAAATCAGTAAGAGGACAGGGAAATGAATGACAACATGAAATGCACAGGCATTTATATTATGAGCATTCCAGAAGGTGAGGAGAATGGAAAGTGGACAGTAGGATTGTTTGAGGAAATAACGACTTAAAATTTAGCAAGTCTTAGAAGGAACATGTATATACAAGTCCAGGAAGCACAATGTACCTCAAGCAAAATCCATCATTACAGATCTCCTGCAAGACATAATTTATCGAATTTCTAAAATTCAACCAAAGATAGAATCTTGAAAGTAGCAAGAGAAAAGGGATCCATCACATATAAGAGAATTTCTATAAGATTATGTTCTGATTTCTCATCTGAAACAATCGAAGTGAGAAGAGAGTGGTAAGACATAGGTAAGAGGCTGAACAAGAAAACTCCCAACCATGAATTCTCTATCCAGCAAAATCATAATTCAAAAATGAGTGAGAATTAAAAAGATTCACAGATAAACAGAAATTGAGAGAATTTATCAACAAGAATACTGCCCTCAATATATATTATAGGAAGTTCTTTAGGGTGAAAGGACAATATAGGATAGAGAGGGTTGGAAGAGAGTGTAGACATGAGGATTATTGGTAAAAGTAACTAAAAGGATAAAAAGAAATAAAAATAAAATATTACACTTAGATGCCTAAAAATTTTAAAAAATTGCTAAAGTAAGTACTGTTTTTATGGTAATATATTGAATGTTAAATTATCCAGTCAAAAGACACAGATTGACAGAATGGAGGAGGAAATATGAAGAATCTATATTCTGTCTGTAAGAAACTCACGTTAGACATAGAGACAGAAACAGGTTGTAAGTGAAAGGTTGGAAACTTTTTCCATGCAAACAGTAACCAAAACAGGGAAGGAGTAGCTATTCTCACTTCAGACAAAATAGCCTTTAAATGAAAATCTCTTGTAAGACACAAAGAAGGATACTATATCTTAATAAAAGTAGTACCCTACCAAGAAGAAAACACAGACATAAATATTTATGCACATAACCAGGTTGCCCAAAATACTTCAGGCAAATACTGAGAAAAATATGGGGAGAAATAAATGCCTCTACCATCAGAGTAGGGGATTACAATACACCATTATCACCATTAGACAGAACATCTTGACAGAAGATCAATAAAGAAACAGATACCTTAAATAATATGTTTGTGCAACTAGATCTAATGGGCTTATATGAAACATTTTACCCAAATCAGCAGGATATACATTCTTCTTGAGTGCTTTTGAATAATTGTCCAGGCGGAAATTCAGGGTAGGTCATAGAAAAATGCACAAAAAAAATTTAGAAAGATTGAAATTATGAAAAGCACTTTTTCTGACCAAAATGGAATGAAGCTGAAAATCAGTAAAGGATGGAGAAGTGTAATAGGCACAAATATATGGAAATTAAACAGTGCACTCTTAAATAATTAGTGGATCAAGGGGAAAATAGCCAGATAAATCAGTAATTACCTTGAAATAAATTTAAATGAGAACTCAACATATGAAAATTCATGAAATGCAAGTAAATCTGCATGCGAGGAAAATTTAGAGACCTAAATTCCCATATTTAAAAAGAAGAAAGAACTAAAATAAAAGACCTAACTGCACATCTTGAGGAACTAGAAAAAGAGCAAAAAGCTAATCTCAATGCAAACAGCAGGAAGGAAATAATGAAGATTAGTAAAAAATTAAATGAAATTGAGAACAGAAAAACACCAGAAAGAATTAAAAATCAGGTTCTTTGTGTAGATTAATAAAATTGACAAATCTTAGCTAAGCTAACAAAGAAAATAAGAGAGCTGATTCAAATAAATAAAATAAGAAATGAAGGGAGAATATCACCAGTGACCATAAAGAAGTAAATAGTATAATAAACAGATAATTTTGAAGATTGTATGAAAACAAGATGGACAATTTAGATGAAATGGATGAATTTCTGTAAACATACAAGCAACCTACATTGACAAAATTAGAAATCAAAGAACTCAACAGACCAATCACAAGTAGCGAGATTGTCTTAGTCATCAAAAACCTCCCAACCAAGAAAAGGACAGGACCAGATGGCTTCACAGGTGAATACTACCAAGTATTCCAAAAAGAACACCAATTGTGCTCACTCTTCCAAAAAACTGAAGAGAAGAGAATATTACCTAACTCATTCTGTGATGCCAAAATCATCCTAATATCAAAACTACATAATTATGCTACAAGAAAACTACAGACTAAATTCTCTAATGAACTTAGATGCAAAAATCCTCAGCATAATAGATGTTAAACTAATTTAACAACACATCAATAAAATTACAGTATAATCAGGTGGGTTTTATTGCTGGTATGCAAGGATGGATCAACCAAAGATAATCAATTAATGTATTAGACCAGGTTAACAGAGCAAAGGAAAAAAATTACAAAATCATTTCTATTAATGCAGAAAAAGCATTCAACAAAACACGGCATCCTTTTTTTTCTAAAAACACTTCAAAACATAGGTTTAGAATGTAAATTCTTCAACATTATAAAGGGTACATATGATAAACCTACAAGTAACTCCATACTCAATGGTGAAAAGTTACATGTTTATACTTTAAGATCTGGAAAAGACTAGGATGCAAACTGTCATCACTCTTATTTTACTTTGTATTAGTAGTACTTTTTCAAGCAATTTGGCAAAAAAGGAATAAAATGCACTAAATTGGAAAGGAAGCAATAAAATGTTCACTATTTGCAAATGCCATGATCCTATATATAGAAAGCCCTGAAATACATACAGCAAAACTTCTAGAGCTAATAAATGAGCTCAGTACAGTGAAAATATATAAAATCAACAGACAAAAATTCATAGCAGTCAGTACTCTAATTGTGAGCCATCTGAGGAGGAAATCAATAAAAAAATCAATTTACAATAAGAATGAAAATAATCAAATATCTAAGATTGAAATTAACTAAGAATGCAATCTGCTTGTACACATATACCAACACTGCATTGCTGAAGTAAATCAAAGATATAATAAATGGAAGAATATTGCATGTTCATGGACTGGAAGAATAATTATCATTACAATGACTGTCCTACGCAAATTTAATTAAAGATTCAATTCAGTCTCAATAAAAGCTTTTTACTCAATTGGAAAAGCCAGTTATTCAATGTATTTGGAAGGATAAGTGGTCATGAATAGCTAAAAACAACTTGAAAAAGAAAATTGAAACTGGAGGACTCTTGTTACTTGACTTAAGGACATACTACAGAGATACAGTGGTCAATACTGCATGGTATTATCACAAAGATAGACATATTGACCAATGGAAAGGAATAAAGAGTTCAGCTATCAACCTGCTCATATTTGGCCAACTGGTATTTGACAAGGTAATCAAGTCTACATAACTGGGACAGAAGAGCCTCTTCAATAAATAGCACTTGAGAAACTGGATTTCCAAATCCAAAAGATTGAAGGAGGATCACCATCACATGCACTAAAGAAAAATTAATCAGAGTAGATCAAATACCTAAATATAAGACACAAGACCATAAAAACCCTAGAACATAATGTAGGGAAGAATCTACAAGATTTTGTAGTATGAAATGTTTTCATAAAGTTTTCATCCAAAGCACAATGAAAAAAATAGATTAGAAGACTTCCTCAAAATTTAAAAAAAAATGTTTTTTGCTTCAAAGGAGTTTGTAAAAAAAGTGAAAATATAGCCTATCCAAAGGGATAAAGTACTTGGGATCCACCTATATGTTAAAAGCTTAATATTGTGCCTATATTAAGAAATCTTACATCTTGAAAATGAAAGACTAAGACACCCATTCAGAAAATGGGCAAGAGAGTTAAGAGACTCTTTTCCAAAGAGGAAATACAAAGGATCAAATCACATGAGAAGATGCTCAATTTTAATATGTTTTGGAGAAATGCAAATCAAAACACAATATCTCATATTTCACATATTAGACAAGTTGCTATTAAAAAATGGAAAACTACAAATGGAGATGATGTGGAAGAGTAGAAACATTCATCCAGTGCTGTTAGAAAGGTAGAATGGTGAAGCCAATATGGAGTACAGTTTGGTCATTCCTCAGGAAGCTAACAATAGAATTTCCATATTAGTTGGCATTCCCACTGCTAGGAATATACCCAGAAGAATTGAAAGCAAAGACATGAACAGATATATGCACACCATTAATGGATGAATGGATAAAAGAATGTGGTATGTACATATGATGGAATATTACTCAGCAGTGGAAAGGCATGACATAATGATGTATGCAACAACATGGATGAATCTCAGAGACCATATGTTGAGTGGACCATGCCAGTAATTTAAGAACACATATTACATGTTCTTAATAATAGGAACTAAAGATATTGATCAGACTCAAGAGATAATATCTGGAAGAGAGGTTACAAGGAGATAGAAAGGGAGTAAAAATTGATGAGACAAAGATCAATCTGGGCAAAATCTATGATAAGGTGGATAGCGATGGTAAGGCAGTGGATGGAGGCTATTGTACTGCAGTGATGTAAGGTTGTGAGGTTGTAGTGGGAGTGTGAGCAGGGTTAGAACAGTGGGTTAGGTTATCTATAGAGCTGAGATGAGGGCTGAAGGAAAGAACAAATGAACTTTTGGGAGGTAATGGACTCTGGTTGAGAATAAATTGGTGGGAGTATTCTTTTGGCAACTATGGCAGAGGCGGTCAATTTTACGGGGTGTCATTGATGAGGGCATGTGTGAAGAAGAATGCACCTGGGGCATTAAACTATGGAATAAGAATGTGTTCATATGGTCATAGGATATTATCTCAGGGGGTGGAGACCCACACAATAAATAACAAATAATAAATTCCCATCCTGTGGAGTCCTCCTATTTTCTCTAACAGCGTAGTAAGAATCTCTAGAATATATAGGCAATGCCTAAGAAAAGAAAATACTAATATGCTACACCCTCAATATTAATGCTTATCTTTATGAAGCTTATTCTTGCCAAATTGAAACTTAACTTAATAATATTAACTGCCTAAGAGTTACATCATGAAATCCTCCTTGTTAATAAAATAAGGCTTCTCTCTGGCAAAACTCAGCAAATATGCTCACTACCTTCCACCTGGTATTGGACAGAACTCCCCAGAATAAGCTTCCCTGGCAGCAAGGTATTATTATCAAGCACCAACTAGCAATGTATTTGGAAACAGACCTTGACCAAAAGGGGGAAATATTAAATACAAATTTGTTTTTACACCTAAGAGATTTTCAAAGTGAGTCAGGAGGTCATTGCATAGGTTACACTAATGCAACAATCAGGAAGATCAACTGAGTGCCATAATAAAGAATGCCTCAAGCAGGGGTGTTTCTGAGAGCTCTATAGACATCTGGAATCTATAGGCAATGCATACATCCCCACAAAATTAATACACCATCAGTAAATCTTACCTTGGAATATATAATAACCAATTTCCCCAATGTAAAATAGACACATTCATAATTACCCTACAAATGATTCTTGTACTCATTTTATTTGATCCTCGAATTAACACTATAGCAAATAAGCATATGAATCAGGGACTAAAATATTCAGTCCATTCATATGTTTGTTGGGCCATGAATCTCAGCAGAGTTGCAGTGAATACCTATTCTCCAATTCATAGGAATCACACAGGATGACTAACGAAATGATGTTAATGGACAACCCCCATTTCAAAAATCAAAAATTATCTATAACAGCAAACAAAACAGTTACTTTCATCTGACTCATAATATCTAAGTCCCCCTCAATCTGAAGAGGAGTGGTCATCACTAATCCCAACATGATTAGAGAATGCAATCATGGACCAATGTAGATTTATTATTAGTGTAGTAATGAGAGAATTTGTAAAATGAATTTTACTGAGAAGGATATTCTGGAAAATATAATTTTAAGTTTCCATTTGCCATGAAACTGAAATGAGACAGGCAAAAATGATTGAACCTGAAAACAGATAACATAACAGGTGAAGACAAATCCTTATGTTAAAAAATATGGTGTTTATAAAAACAAAAACATTATGCTAATTTAATGCAAATTAATCTTCCATGGAAAAATATTCTTTCTTCAATATTTCCGTGGAACATAATAACAGAAAACACCCTGAGTTTTCTTCAAGGAAATTTCAAAGAATTTTTGCACCAATTCCATTTTAAAACCTAATGGTGGTCTTCCAAGGAAATGGAAAATTAGTAACAGGCCCATTTCTTTCCCATAAAAATAGCTAAAGGACAAGCAGAAACAGTCTAGAACAAACTTTTTCAGACTCTGGAGACCAGCAGATTATTGGGCAGCACCCAGAAAAGAGTGAGGCAAACAGGAGACTCTGTGATAAGGATTTGTGAGTAACTCAGGCCACTGATACTGCTAGTGCCCAACATATACTCTCAGAGCAGATAGCTTTAGATCATCAAGTCCCTCACATGTGGCTATGCACTGAGAGACCTGCATGGGTCCACTTCCCCAGAAAGAGGGAAATGAAATAATTCAGCCCCTTGCTGATCCAGTTTTGGTGATAAAACTTGTTCTGCTGGTTTCAATTTTCCTGGCTGGGTACAGCCACACCATTTTTTCTATGTGGGAGCTAACAGAGAGATAAAAGTATACTGCATTCTCAAACACACTTCTTACTGACTGGGATTGGCTGCTAGTGGTGCAAAGGGGAGCAGTTTGTTTCCTTTCTGGGTAATGGGATGGTGAGGTCAAATGACAAGAGTAGTTACAGATCAGCAAATTTGAACTGTGAGGCTTGGCTTTGAATAGCCCACCAAAAAGGACAAACTCTCTGAGACATTACTTCAGCACCTGTCCAGTCATGACTTAATGAACACATTCATCCCTAGAGTTTGAACAGGGAAGTTTGCCAATGAGCTCCATCTGCTGGCAGGTCAAGAAAGTGCACTCCAGGAAAAAAAAATAAAAGAGGCTTTGTGCTGTCTTTATTGTTCCCCACTTCAATGTTATTGGTAACTGGTCCACATCCCATTAGTGAGTCCCTGGCACTGCTTTTATCAGTTAAATATGGGCAATTTAAATATGTAGAACAAGTCGAGCCAAGAATAAAGAAAAGCCATAAAACTAAGCTTGGAAAAAACAATAAAACCCTAGACAAAGAGAGAAACTGAACATCAGAACAATTCACCATCATAATTAGAAGTCAGACATATGAAAAAAAACAAAAACACATTCAATCATACTAAGAAACAGGAAGATATGGCCCAGCCAAAGGTACAAATCAAAACACCAAGTGAGGCACTGGACTAAAAAAAAAAAAAAGAAAAGAAAAGAAAAGAAAAACAAAAACTAGTCAATGATGTTCAATCATGTCTCCTAAATCAATTCCAGGATTTAAAGGAAAATAGGGCTAGAATATAAAGAAGAAGAAACATGGTGACCACAAAGAAGATTTGAATTTGGATAGAAATATGAATTTCTGGGAATAAAAGACAGAATGGATGAGATTAAATATACATTAGAGGCATACAACAGATTTGAAATCACAGAAGAAAGAATCAGTGACCTAGAAGACAAAACAACTGATATTGAAAAGACATAGAACAGATAGAGGAAAAAATGGGGAAAAAAAATGAGCAGAGGCCAAGGAAATTAAATAACAGCAAGAAACATGCCAACCTACATATCATGGGATTTCAAGAATGAGAATAGAGGAAAAAAGTGGCAGAAGGAATATTTGAGAAATTAGTCAAAATTTCCCAAATTTGTATGAAAGATTAAAATATACATATTCAAGAAGTACAGTGAACTCCAAACAGAATAAATCTGAATTAACCTACTCTGAGACTCATACTATTCAGAATGTTAATTGCCAAAGATAAAGATAGAATTCCTAAAGCAGCAAGAGAATAGAATTTTCATCACATAAAAGAAATGTCCAGTAAGAAATAGTACAGCTTTGACACTGGAAATTATGAAGACAAGATGACAGTGGTATGATATAGTGAAGATAATGAAAAAGACAAACTGCCAGCCAATAATTCAGTACTTAGTAAAATTGTCTGTCAAAAACGTTTGTGACAACCCCCATCCAGTCAATCACCAAGTCGTTTGATTAGCTTTCTTAGATGTCTCTCTCTTCAGCTTCTCGCCCCATTACCAACCCCAAAATATTGGCAAAGACTGCCGTATGTTCTCACATAACCTTTAATAGAAACAATCTAAGTAGTGTTTTTTCTCCACACCCGTTTCACCACAGTTTTGGCAGAATTATTTTTCTAAAGTATATAACTGATGGCTTGCTATGCTTTATATTGGTAGAGATAATTAATTTAAAATTATCCTGAGTAATAACCCATTGTCTCCAGGGTAACATTCTTCTTCCTTTACCTGGCACATGGGGCTATTATTGGGATGACCTCAATGTACATTTCAAAATTTATTGCCTTCTTATATGAAACTTAAATTCTGGGCACATAGAACTCTTATGCAGGAAGAAGGGAAGATGGTACATCTCTGTGGCAGCAAACTCAGGCAACAGGGAACTTTTTCCTGAGGCTGGTATAGAAATATTTTGGGGAGACAGAAGAATGTCAAATCGCTCCCTCTTAAACCTGATGGAATGGGAGAAGGAATAATTTTCATGCAGGGTACTTCAGAAAAGCAGTGCTTGGGGTTCATGCTTAATTGGAACAGAACTTCTGCTTGGGGTGATCAAAAATGAGGCTGAGTTTAAAATATTCACAGATAAACAGAAACTAAGAGAGTTTGTAAACAATAGACTTGCACTATAAGAAATACTAAAGGTAGCTCTGCTTACACAAAGTTAAAGACAGGAGAAAGGGGCTTAGACACGAGTGTGGAAATGAAGGTTTTCAAAAAGGGTAATCAAAATGGTCAAAACACAGAAAAACATATGAAAAAGTACAACATATGAAACCCAAAGGATAAAATAGTCAAAATAAGTAATGTCTTTACAGGCATAACATTGAAAGTTAATGGTTCATATAACCAAGACACAATCTGAAAGAATGGAAAAAAATGA
This sequence comes from Cabassous unicinctus, assembly GCA_029593785.1. Classification (NCBI taxonomy): domain Eukaryota; kingdom Metazoa; phylum Chordata; class Mammalia; order Cingulata; family Chlamyphoridae; genus Cabassous; species Cabassous unicinctus. Next base: position 31,301 of record JAQZBX010012706.1, on the reverse strand, counting down.
GCCATCCATATGCTGTCTACAAGCAACTCACCTTAGACAGAAGGATACAAATAGGCTGAAGGGAAAAGTAGGAAAAAATATTTTAAGCAAACAGTAACCATACAAGAGCAGGAGTCACTAAATTAAAATTAGGCAAAATAGTCTTTAAATTTAAAAAAATGTTGTAAGTGAAGCAGAATGTCATTATATATTAAAAAGGGGAAATCCAACAAGAAGAAATAGCCATCATAAATATCTATGCACCGAAACAGTGTGCCCCAAAATACATGAAGTAAATTCTGGCAAACTGAGGGGATCAATAGAAATCTCAACAATTATAGTTGGACACTTCAATACACCACCAATATCAATAAATAGAACAAAAAGACAGAGGATCAAAAAGGAAAAAGAGAACTGAAACAATATGATAAATGAGTCAGCCCTAAAGACCTACACAGTGTATTTAATCCCCAAACAGCAAGATATAACTTTTACTTAAGTGCTCATGAATTTTTCTTAAGATAGACCTCATGTTATGTAACAAATCACTTCTCAATAACTTTAAAATGATTGAAATTACACAAAGCCCCTTCTCATATTGTAATGGAATGAAGCTGGAAATCAATAATAGGTGGTAAATGGGAAAATTTCCAAATGTATGGGAGCTAAACAATACATTCTTAAACAACCAATGAGTTAAAGAAGAAATTGCAAGAGAAATTAGTAAATATCTCAAGAGAAAGAAAAATGATAACAAAGCTTATCAAAACTTCTGAGATGAATCAAAAGAAATGCTGAGAGGAAAATTTTAGACCTAAATGTCTATAATAAAAAGGAAGTAAGAGCTAAAATCTTAGTCTTAACTAAACACCTGGAGGAACTAGAAAAAGAACAGCTACCTAATTCCAAAGCAAGCAGAAGAAAAAAAAAAATAAAGACTAAAGAATAAGTAGATGAAAATTTAAAATCAATAGAGAAAATCAACAAAACCAAAAGCTGTTACTTTGAGAAGAGGGAAAAATGGCCACACCCATAGCTATACTAACAAATGAAAAAAGAAAGAGTAGTTACATAAATAAAATCAGAAAAAAGAGAGCAATATTACTACTGATCCCAAAGAAATAAAAACGATCATAAATAGATATCATGAAAAACTATATGCCAACAAATTGGGCAGACAATATGAAATGGACAAATTCCCAGGAATGCATGAACATCCTCCATTGACTCCAGAAGAAATGTGAGGTATCAACAAGCAAATCACAAGAGACTGAATCACTTATAAAAGTCTCCAAACAAGAAAAGCCAGGGATCAGATGGCTTCACAGGTGAATTCTACCATTCATTTAAAAAAGAAATGCTGCCAATTTGGCTCGAAAACTTCCAAAATTTCAAGATGAAGGAAAATCACCTAACGTTTATGAAGCCCATGTCTTCCTGATACCAAAGCCAGATACAAGTACTACAAGAATAGGAAATTACAAACCAATCTCTGTAATGAATAGATGCAAAACTTTTCAACAAAATATCTGCAAGTCAAATCTAACAGTATATTAAAGGAATTTTATTCCACTATCAAGTGAGTTGTATTCTGGGTATGCAAGAGTGGTTCAACACAAGAATATCAATTAATGCAATACATCCCTTTAACAAATTGAAGGAAAATATCACATGATCTTCTGGATTAACAGAGAAATAGGATTTGACCTAATCCAGCATCTTTTCATGATAAAAATACTTTGAAAGACAGGAATAGAAAGAATATTCCTCTATATTTTAACGGGTTTATATGAAAAACCCACAGCCAACATTGTATCCAATGGGGAAAGGTTTAAAGCTTTCTCTCTAATATCGGGTTCAAGAAAAGGATGCCAGGGAGGGCATGTAATTTACATGGTCGAGCACCTAATTATCACTTGGGAAGTCCAGATTTTGGTTCCGGTGCCTCCTAAAAACAAAAGAAAACAAAAACATTAAGCAAACAAATGAAAATATCAACTCGGGAGTTTTTCGTTCAGTGGTTGAGCGTCAGCTTTCCATATACAATGTCCCAGTTCAATCTCAGCCCCACTACCTCAAAAAATTAAAAATAAAAAAGACAAGGATGTCCATTGTCACCACTGTTATTCAAAATTTTGCTAGAAATTCTATCAAGAGCAATTAAGCAAGTAAAATTAATAAAAATCATCAAAATTGGAAAAGAAGTAACCTCTCATTATTAGCCGATGGCTTGTTAGATAATGTTAGAAAATTTAGAAATAAATAAAGCTGCTAGAGCTAAAAAACCAGTTTGCCAAAAGGGGAAGATACAAAATTAACATGCAAAAATCAGCAGTATTTCTATATATTAGTGATGAAGAATATGAGTAGAAAATTTTAAAAATTCCACTTACAGTAGTAACTAAATGAATCAAATATCTAGGAATTAATTGAACCAGGGATGTAAAAAACCTGTATTCAGTAAACTAAAACCTGCCAAAAGAAATCAAAGACCTAAAGTAATGGAAGGACATTCCATGTTAATGGATTGAAAGACTAAAGATCATGAAGATGTCAGTTCTACCCAAAATGTTACGTAGATTCAATGCAATACTAATAAAAATTTCAAAAGCCTAATTTACAGAAATAGAAATGCCAATCAATCAAATTTAAGAGTAAAGTCTGAGGAATCACACTCCCTGGCTTTAAGCTTATTAGAAAGCTACAGCAGTTAAAACAGCATGATATTTGCATAAAAGTAGACAAATTAATCAAAGGGATCAAGTGGATAGTTCAGAAATAGATGCTCACCTGTACTCAACTGATTTTTGAGAAGATTACCAAGCCACTTTCCTGGGACAGAACAGTCGATTCAAAAAATGCTGCTTGGATAATGGAATATTCCTATTCAAAATAATAATAGAGGACCACTATCACGTTCCCTGTAAAAAAACAACTCAAAATGAATCAAATACTTAACCGTAAAAGTGAGGAACATATAACTCTTAGGAGATAATGTAGGAAAACATCTTCAAGATTTGGTGGTAGTAGGTGGGTTCATTGACCTTACACCCAAATAATAAGTAATGAAAGAGAAAGTATAGAAATGGGACCTTCTCCAATTTGAACACTTTTGCACCTCCAAGAAATTTTTTTGTGGTTGAAAAGCAGCCTATCCAAAGGGAGAAAATATTTGGAGATCATCTACATGATAAGAGTTTAATATCTATGGTATGTAAACACATCCTACAACTCAACAGTTAAAAGATAAAAACTACCATGAGATATCATTTCACAACTATGAGATTTGACACTATTTAAAAAAGAAGAAGACAATTACAAGTCTTTAATAGGATGTGGAAAAATAGGAATGCTTATTCACTTTTGGTTGGAATCTAGAATGATACAGCTGCTGTGGAAGACATTTTGGCTGTTCCTAAGGACAGGAAATGTAGATGCAGCATATGATCCGGCAATACCACTATTAAGTATATATAGCCAGATGAATTGACAGCATGGACATAAACAGACATCTGCACACCAATATTCATAGCAGCATTGTTCACAATTGCCAAACTATTGGAAACAACCTTGGTGTCCATCAAGTGATGAATGTATAAACATACAATGAAATATTATTCAGCTGTCAGAAGAAATGAATTCACTGAGGTATATGACAACATGGAATAACTTTGAGGATACTATGTTGAGTTAAGCAGACCAGAAACCAAAGGAAAAATATTGTATGATTTCACTAATAAGAACAAAATATATTGAGCAAACTCATAAAATTAATAGCTAAAGTATATGTCACCAAAAGACAGAATGTGAATAGAGAATAAGTTGAGGCTTAATTTCTGCAGAATTGATTAAAGGTTGTTTGTAACTGTTTGGAAATGGATAGAAATGATGAAAACCCATTACAGCATTTGTATTTAGCAGTTCTGATATATGAGTATGATAGTGGTTGAAAGGAAATTTTAAGGTCTTCTACATAACTAGAAGGAAAGCTATAAAAGGAAAAATGGGGCTGTATAGAATAGAAAAGAAACTTGTGGATAATGAGTATAGTTAATAGCGCATATATAAAGAATGTTTTTTTTCTGAAAGAGAGCAAATGTATATAAATGTCACAAGATGTTAATAATGGGGAGGTATTTGGGCAAAAATATTAGCAAAGCAATCTATGGACTATAGGAAATAGTAATATGTTAATATTCTTTCATCAATGGTACAAATGGAAGTATGCTAAATGACAGAAATCAGACAGAAAGTACTACATATTTTTTACTTCATCTATACAAAATGTAAATTCAAATAAATTTATAGAGACAGAAATAGATTAGCAGTTATGTATGACAGGGGATGGACAGAGGAATTGAGAATTGACTATTAAGGAGTAGAGAGTTTTCTTTTGGGCAAAATGTAAATGCTCTAATATTGATTGCATTGATGAATACGCAACTCTGTGGTTATAACAAAAGTCGTTCGCTGAACACTTTATATCAATTTTATGGATTATGAATACATTTCAATAATATTGATTTAAAAATTAATGGTGCCTAATTAATAAATATTGCTGTGTTTAACTGAAGAAAGAACTAATTGTTTTCATAATCTTTGTTTTAAAAACTATAGTGCTAACTCTTGTTCTTTCTAGATAGTTTCGGAGTTTTTGCACAATGAGCTCAGGTGGAAAAGAACACGCGGGCTGGATTCTGATTATATAATTGATGTAATGAACTTGGGGTGTGTGGAAGCACCTTCCAATTTCTAATTCTTGTTTTATTTGTATTTTATCACTATTATTTTAAAATATTCTTAGAACAGAACAAAAATGCTAAACTCAAACTTTGGAGATGTGTTAAATGTTATGTGACCTCCCCAAAATGAGGAGCAAGAACACAAGCAATATAGTAGGGTACGTGTAAACAGATTTTGACTCCACTACTGGCTCTCTATATGAAATTTTGTAAATTCTATTTTGGAGAAATTCACGTATTATTCATAGTGCTTTCCTAAGAGGAACAATGGGAAGTCTGAAGGTTTAATAGATACATCAAGCACTTATAAATATGCCTAACGTATGAGAATCACTCAGTGAAAGGTAAAATTAGTTTAATATCATGTACTCACAAGGGCCTTAAAATCAGAGCTGCCCTGAAATAAACTCCTCAGTATACCTTATATAGCCAAAAATTTAATTCTCTAACCAAACTCAATGCTTATGATTGTTATGAATCCTTTCCTCCATATATACATTAAAATTAAGGATCATTTTAGGATTAAAATGCTTAGAGGCCTTTAATCAAATATGTGTTGTTTCTGTGTCTATGTTTATATATGCATAATGTATGTACAGGTATATTGTTTGCTTATTTTTAAATGAGAGTCCTGATAGTTAATAAATTAATAGACTCACACATATATTTCATTAAATAAAATATGTTGATATTTATACAATATTTTAATTTGTCTATTTGATGATGCCACCAGGAATAATATATACATTTTGGGTCATTTGGATCATAACTATACATTATGGATTGATTCACTTTTCTCTTTATACCAATTCATAATATGCAGAAACTTACAACCTACTGTGAATCATTTCATTTTTCCCATTCCACTGGCATGGTTTCCTGAGGTTTGTGTAAATCAATTCCCTTTATACTCACAAAAAATTTTAGTACACATGCTCTTATCATCCTTATTTTGTAGATGGAATACCAGATAAAAGTTAAATAACTTATATGAGTTCACCAGTAACTTGTGAAGTCAGGAAGGAAACCCTCTCACCCTGGATCCAAGACACAAGTTATTGACTTCTGCACTGGGATTTGACCATGGCGATTTTTGAGTTCTCAGACAGAATTATGTGACTGGTATTTTTGCTTGCCTTTTTCCAAGAGAATGGACTTGATTAATTTGGGCATTTGAAGGATAATGGAATAATTGTGCTTGGCCTACTTAAGGGAACAGAGGGGCAGACAAGGGACATTTTCTCTGAGGAAAATGCAGGTGGAATGATAAATTCAACCAAACCTGTGTGGTGGAGAACTTCATGCTGTATTTACCGTTCTTAGTTCAATAATAATGCATGGTCCTGATTGCAAAGCAAGGGGGATCTCTCTGGATAATTTTCTGTGCAACAATTCCTTCTAAATAAATACATTTTTTGCAATATATTAAGGAATAATATAAAAGTTGTTAATCTATAGAATGTATTTTTTTGTTTTATTTATTTATTTATTTATTAATTGTTGATAAAAATCAAGATTTTTCACAGTACATACCAATATGTGTAAAATGATATATAAATACTTATGCATATATGTGCATTTTCTTACATAAATGTTATTATATATATATATATATTTTAAAGGTGCTTAGATTACCTAATTATTGCTCAGAAATTACAGGGATTCCCATGTTCCCCACCTCCCACACCTCCCACAACATCCCACACCAACATCCTTCATCAGTGTGGGACATCACCCGCAATGGATATACATATCCTGGGGCCTTGGCACAAAGCATAGATCACATTTCACATCATAGACCACCCTCTCTCCCACACAGTTCTGCATGGTATATGCTGATGCAAAATGGCCTACATCTGTCACCACAATGCCACTCATGACAACCCCCAAGTCCCAAAAAAGCCCCTGTATTTCAACTGCCTCTCCCCTCCCTGCCCCGAAAATGTCCAGTGGCCACTGTCTCCACCTCACTTTTACAACTTCTTCCATTGCTTAAATCACAATACACGACAGAACACCACCAAGTCCATTCTAGACCATAGCTCATCCCCCAGTCTTGGGGAGTTTGGGATGGTGATGTCCACTCCACCTCCAAGTGAGAGAGGGTTTATATTCCATGGATACATACAGTGGATTGGATTATCCTGCCTGCAGCTGCATGCCCTCTCCATTCCCTGGGATGGCCGTTGCCCATAGTTGTCTCCTCGCCAGGTGACTTGGATGAGTCCATTGAGCTATACGGTAGGGGTTGCAGCTGCACCAAGTTTGCAGGCACAGCTGGCACATAGGTAGGCCAGAGGCTCCAGTCTCTGGAAGTACACCTAAAAACTCAAGCATCACATACAGGTTTGAATAGAAGGGACTGATGGACCATGTGCAGGGAGGACTTATTTGAGTCTGACTCTGTCACTCTCAGGAGCACAGATTCCAAAGAGGAGCCCACTACTAAGGCATCAATCTCTGGGGCTATCCCCACTTATATAGGACCTGGGGGTCTCCAGAGCCCTTAGGAGCCCCTCTGTGTGGGGTGATATCCACTTTGGTGTTCCATGAGATCCTACAGTGGTGTGCATAAGCATTACCTCTGGGATGACCTCCTGACTCTCTTTGAAGTCTCTTAGCCACATAAACTCATTTCTCTTTACTCTTTCCCCCTTTTATTCAAGGTCTTTTTCCGTTCATGTTGCCAGTTGGCACTTGGTATTAATCTCTCGTTGCTAGGGAGGTTCATCCCCAGGAGTCATGTCCCACGTTGGGGGGAAGATAATGCATTCATATGCTGAGTTTCGCATAGAGAGAGGCCACACTTGAGCAACAAGGAGGCTCTCAGATGGCAACCCTTAGGCACCCCATAATAGTAGGCTAAGTTTCAGTTACATGGGGAAAGACTCATAAGGCTAGTTCTCAATAACAGGAACCCATCAGTAGGCCATCCTCTTTTGCCAGACACTGCCTCTGCACTCAGGGTACTGCTGCTGCTCCCTTGGAGAATGTGGCAGAGTTCTCCAGGCTGGGAATTCAGATTTCCTCATTTATTGGGTGATTGTCTACCCTCTGTGACCATGCCCCATCCCTTGATCATTTGAACAATTATATATATCTTTCATGTATATTCAGATGAACTTACTCCCATGAATCCCACATCCCAGACGCCCCCCACCAATCAACTTTTACAACCCCCATTGTAACCCTCTGTGATCCAAACCTTCCCTGAACATGAAGCCCATATAATAACAAAATACAATTACTAGGAAAAAGAGATAATAATGATAAGCTTAAATGCAAGAGATAAGTACAAGGAAGCTCAGAAGAAAAAAAAAAGAAACTAAACTAAAAATAAAATATAACTAGTGGATTGGCACATTCAAAAAATGGGGAAAAAAACAAAATAAATCTTTTTTTCTTAAATTATTCGTTTTTCCTTTTATCACTGCATTATCGGATGTTCAGTGTACCATGACACCTTTCCCTCTCATTCCCCAGTGTCTCCCAAATTTTCATTTAATTTTCAAAGAAGTTTTAGGTCACAGCAGAGTCACAGACGGAATACTAAAGACTCCCACATACACAACCTCCCTCCCCCCTTCCCCATCCCATATTAAAACCTTTTTTTTAAATGGGTGTTAGCATTGTTATAACATTTATACAGATAGTAAAGTATAGCAACTAAGCATTGTTGATTGTTTACAGTATAGTTTACAATTTAGATTGTAGAGTTTAATAATTTTTGGTGATATTTACCATGTCCTGTGTCCATTGCTGTAAGGTAATGAAAAACATTTCCCGTGACCACTAAATACCCCATTTGATCTTAACTGTTCCTTCCACCCCATCCCCCTGTGGCATATGACACTCTGCAGTCTTGACTCATGGAATGACAAGTTTCATAGTTACATGCCCTTAGTATTCCAACCTGCCTTCCTAATCTACCCACCTGTCAACCCTGCACCACCAAACCTAGTAATATCACTACCCATCTGTCCTATCCTTTATTATGCAACTATACTCTATCCCTTTACCATAGATTATGTCCATATGGGTTATGGCTCACTGCCTACTCTTCTCTTTCTCTCCCTTGTTAACCTATCTTTCAGACAATGGTTCTCAGAGAATGAACAAATTCCAAAACAATTTGGAGTAAAGGATTTTTTTCCTTTGAGTTGACTTGTATGAGGAAATTGCTACAATAGCTTAAATACGTAATCAATTTTCAAACAATCAACTAAAAAAATTCTGAAATAAACATCATTCATATTGTTTTCATATGCTATATATTTATATGTTAATTTTGGTTATTTTAAAGTCCTTTAATATGAAATGATCAAATCCAAATTTGAAGTAAAAAGTTATATTATTGAAATACATTTCAAAAATTAGATATTGGTAGCAGTGAAGCGCTTGCTTTCCTAACTTTAAACCAAAGTAATGAGTCCACAGTATTTTGAACTACTTTCTGCTATTATTTTTTATTTCTTTCCAATATGTTGGAAGACAAATTACTGCTTTATGGGAATTTACTGCTAGAAATAAATATAATGAGTAAAAAGCAGTATTCTTACAAAAAATCATATTTGATAGGGGGTCAATGTAAATTATATGTAATTATGTGAATTTCCTAAATAGGGTATCATAATAGATGTACATGCTTCTAACCATAAGAAACAAGTAAAAATAGATTGTTGCAAATGGTGAATCTGATAACACTTTTTCAGGAAACAGGCTAGTCTTTTGCTGTGTTGAGTGGAATTTATTTTTTGACATAGTCCTAGATGTTGTACTTATGTGTTCCACCTTTTGAGGAACATATTGAAAAGCATAATGCCAGTATATTAACAAATTTAACCAATCTCCCCACTTATTTCTTATTTACACAAATTAGCTTGTGAATCAACCAAAGTTCTCTACATTTAATCCCCTTCATATTAGATAACTGTCCCATTAGTCTACTTATTCTTAGTGTCCTTTCACTCAGAGCTCTATTGGATTAAGCACAGATGATGTACATCACCAAGCACTCTGGCCAAATTATATCACTAATAGAAGTTTATTTTAGTTCAATTTCTTTTCCATTTGTGTTTTCTAGTTTTCCATATCATCAACAATGACTTGAGTAGGCAGAATTAACTCCTGAATCTCACCCAGCAGGCACCTCATTTGATACTTGGCTTCTTCTTGTCGTCATTGGATGGTCTTATGTTTTCAGCTGTTAAATTACAAAAAATTAAAGACAAACTTACCATCTGGATTTCAAGATAAAGAACACATAAACAAAGTTTCTCTATTAGAGGGCATATTAGGTAACATGTTGAGGCAAAGAAACATGGATCTTGGAAATATATATATGTTATTACGGTCTTGGTCTTTTAACTGCTGACTAAATATATGAAATTATTTGGTCTCTCTAAAATCAAACTTGTGTTTTATATTTCAAAAATTCTTTATTTTTAAAGATGCTTCAGATTATATAAATGTTACATCAAAAATATAGGGAATTCCCTTATAGACCACTCCCTCCAGTCCCAAACTTTCCTTCATTATCAACATCTTTCATTAGTGTAGGACATTTTTCTTTTTACATTTGGTTAGCACATATTGAAGCATGCTATTAACCATGGTCTAGAGTTTACACTATGCTTTATACATTACACTGCACAATTTTATAGGTTTTGACAAAAAGTATAATAGCCTGTATCCATCATTGCAGTATCATGCAAACTTACCTTTTGAAAAGAAGGAAAGTATTTCGTTGAAGACTTGTTATAAAGGGAAAATGGCATTTGCAAAACAACCAACATAATTTCAAATAGGTGTAAAAGATTACATATGAATGCTATCTCATTTATAAAGGCTCTAGCTCTTGCAAATCAGGACTTAGTAAAACCAGAGAATGTCTTCAATTATTAGTGCTGGATACAAACATATATTGAGATATTAAAATAAATAGATATAGATGTGTGAATTAATAGATTTAGAGCTATAGATAGATATTGAGATATAGAGATTGAGAAAATGAGAGAAAATAGAGGGAGAGAGATTATAAAGGGATGTATGAATTTTTAATTTTAATCAAATGTTACTCCTAAAAATTATCAAATTTTCAAGGAGTTTAAAAGTATTTTCTTAAAATACAGAGAATATAGTATCTTGGTAAACTTTGGCTTTATTTTAAAACAGCATACAGTAATAATGGATTGAAAATGAGAACCATTGCGTGGTAGAAATAGAGTTGAAAATACTTGAAACAATATATATCATGGTATGAACAGGAAAGAGAATGGAGTTGGCACATTGTAAAATGAGGGTGGGACCAATGTGTGAGGGGAATAAACATTTTTGTACGATCTATCCAGGATAATGAATTGAGAAGGAGAAAATGGGGAAATGGGACAATCAAGCAACTAGAACTGACATTTTCTTCTAAAGCCATTTCACCACATTCAAGCCTCCAATGTCTTATTCTCTTTCATCTTTTTGGTGTTTCTTGTGACATTTATTGGCAATAGCATGATGTTAATTCTCATTTGGTTGGACTCTCGACTCCATACACCTATTAACTTCCTGCTCAGCCAACTTTCCATCATAGACCTCTTGTGTAGCTTCACTTTTGTTCCCAAGATAGCCATTGATTTCCTGTCTGGGAAGAATATTATTTCTTTTATTAACTGTGCTATTCAGCTCTTCCTTTTCACGACTCTTTTGGGAGCAGAATGCCTTCTCCTAGCCGTCATGGCTTATGACCATTATGTGGTTATATGCCACCCTCTCCATTACTCAGTTCTTATGTGCCCTACTGTCTGTCCTTCCATGGTGGCTGTCTCCTGGCAAGGTGCTCTGTTTAATGATTTGGTCCGAGTAATATATTCTCTGAATCCCCCTTACTGTGCCTCTTGAGAAATCCATCACTTCTTTTGTGAGATCCCCGCTGTCCTTAAACTTGTGTGTGCTGATACATCACTTTATGAAAATGGACTTTTTTTCAGCCACGTTGTTTTCCTCCTCATTCCAATATCTGCAATTATGGCCTCATATGGACAGATAATCTCTACTATTTTGAGTTTAAGATCAAATATAGGGATGAGAAAGCCTTTGGCAACCTGTTCCTCTCATATGATTGTGGTGTCTCTCTTCTATGGAACAGCCATCATCAAATGCTTTCTCCCCAAAACCTATCATACAACTGAGCAGGAGGAAGTAGTGTCTCTTCTACACTATCCTCACTCCTATGCTCAACCCCCTAATCTAAAGTCTAAGAAACTAAAAGGTGGCTGGAGCCCTCAGGAATGTTCTGGGAAGGAAAACCTCCTTAAAATATTTGTAATTTAAGAATAAGACATGAGAAGATTGACCTCATATGCAGAATGGTATTGCTATTACAGAGATCGACAACATAAAACAAACTACAACTTATCTGGAGAGAACTCATGGACAAATATCTTGGACCTATATTTGGTAAAATAATGGATCACATAACTCTTTTCTGCTCAGACTCATTTTTCCTTCACAGAAATATTAAGTAGAATGCTCTATTTCATAATATACTCAAAATGTTCAGGTGCTGACAAACAATAGTGAGCACAATTGCCTGTTGATTGATATTAGACAAGAGAGAAAATGCACAACCTAGACAATATTAACTGTATCTTGAATTTCATACTTACTTTCCCTAAATAGCAGTATTACAATATTGTAACATCCTCTAAAAATAAAGATTAGTAACAAATTTCTTGTAATATAAGTTGCACAGCTTTAAAGGTAAAATTTAATTCTCAATACATTATTCTAGTATGGCTTAAAAACATATAGTTTTTTTCTGTTCTCACCACTTAATTTTGGAAGTGATATTATGCTTTTTTTCCTCATTGCTAGAAACACATTTATTCTTATGTTATTTAATAATATTCACCAAATCACAGCAAATTCTCGTAGTTAAATTAACAATCTACTTAAAATATTATCCCATTCATTGTTCAGGTCCATTCTAAATTTTATATATAAGATTATAAATACACAAATATATATATATATATATATATATATATACATACATATATATAAATGTTGTCATATGTATACATATATGATTACGTTCACCTTCATACAAATATCTATATATACAGATATGTATATGCATATGTAACAGTATATATTATTTTCACTTCCACTTTCTGTTGAATGTTTATCCTAATAAATATTCAAGAGTGAAAATGATGGGTCCAATGATATCACTCTTTTTTCTTGATGTGTATTTCTGAGTTAAATTTTTTGAGTTATGTACAATTAAGGCAAAAATTCAATTAACGCATATAAGAATGTATGTTTATAGAATATTATGTGTTCACAAAATAATTTAGGGTATATAGTTCTATACTCATAATTTTTGAATTAATTTTTAAGTGAAAAAGAGACTGCTGGAATTGTAAAAAATGTTTACTTATTTATTTACAAACCATTGAAATTGTTTGTGTGCTTTGCAACATTTTTTTGGAACTTTTTCAAAATAACTTTTATCCACATATTAGTTATGGTCTTCATTTCATTATTTTCAGTTATTATTAATGAGAAAATCATCAATCCATGATCTCACATTTAATATAATTTTATCATGTGTTATATATCTGAATTTATGTAATTATTATTTTTTAAATTTGGTGTATATATGTGTCTCATCATTTCACATTATTTATTTTATGTTTTTATTATTTCTTTCCAGTGTTTTTGTCTTCTTCTTTTAAATTTGACTTTACAATTCCACCTTCAGCATGCTCTATACTATGCAAATCTATACCTAAATATCCATCTCCTTTTTTTTGTTGCTTGAATTTAATAATCAATAAATTGTCCTCATTTTCAAAAATATTCGGCTGAATATAACTGGTTCACAACTGCAATATAAAATAATTATAGAATTACTGCTCAGAAATACCAACTGTTTCTTATTTCTAAGTTTAAAATATTTTACAAATAAATTGGTATTGCTCATCTTTGCTTCTATGTGTTAACAATCATATCCCATGGCTTATTAATTGCATGATAATTAGTCCTATGGGAATTTTCTTGAGCAAAGATCCTTCAATGCATAACCCTGATAGGAGCAGATGTTAATAATTATGAGATAAAATAAATGGAAATATGTATAAAAATGTTTGCTGGCCAATATATTTTTGCCTCCTACAACTGTTACTTCAGATTATTTAATCAATTCACTTTCCTCTCATTAAGCACATAGACAATATATTAGTACTGTAATATGATTAAAGTAGCAATAGCCAAAAATTAAATAGACTGATATGACTTAAATAGCTCAAATTCATCTTCCAGTCACTGCATACACAAATCTTTAGTCCACCCTACAGGATATCTGCATCCTCTAATTAAGTGCAATGAAAGGGATTAATTGGGCATATTTGAACAGATGTACCCTTATTGCTATGTCTCTGGTAGCTATACCTCATCTTATTCAGAAATTGCCTCTCTTCTCTTTATATCATGTTGGTTTAGGGAAGCCTGTCAGGAACAGAATCCTAACATATAAAGAAATGCTTGATGTTATCCAGGACCAGCCAATCATGTACTCCCTCTACTTAGTCATAGTTACTGATTTAAGGATGAGCATATATTCAAGTCAGGATGAAATATTTCTTTGTTGGGATTTTTATATTTTAAACAATTGGCAAATCATGAAATCCCAACTTTCCCTTCCAAGGGAATTTTTCAATTTGTAAAGTACTTTCATTACCCTTTCAAATTGTTTGAAAACCAGTTGAACCAATAGATAAAATTGGCATTTGTTGCCTACTAATATTATATTACAATAGAAAAATACCAAGATGTCAAAAAAAATGTTCCTGTATCCACTCATGAAACTATCAGATATGAGAAGAGCTCTGTCTCTCATTCATGGAAGCTTTTACCACCATTTTCAACTCACTCTTTTTGTCCACATCTATCATTAACCAGAACTTTATGGACAATAAATTTCCTATGTATTTTATAAAAATAGCTCCACAATTTCTTGAGAACTAATTCATGAAGTTAAACTTCTTAGTGCTAACAAGCACATGATTCTAAATTAGATAAACACTATAGATGATGGAGGTGATGCATGGGAGGAGGTTCGTCTGGAGCATGTCTTTTAAGCATGTGAATGTGTTCAAGTGTTCATAGGGTATTGTAACAGTGGGTGGAGATCCACACAATAACTGAAAGAACACCAAATTCCCACCCTGGTGTGTCCTGTTACATACTCTAATAGGACAGCAAGAATTCCTTGAGTAAAGAAGTGGTGCCTAGTAAAATAGAATAGACCATTGTACCGGGCCCTTGATATTGATGATTGTACTGATGAATCTTTTCTTTTCAAGTTGAAACTTAGCCTAGTATTATATGTTGCCTAAGAGTTACCTCCTGAAGTCTTCCTTGTTCCTTGAATGTAGACTCTCAAAGCCAATGCATCATAAAAATGCACTACCTTCCCTTTGGCATGGGGCATGACTCCCAGGGATAAGCCTCCCTGGCACCATGAGATTATTACCAAATACCAACTAGCAATGCAACTAGAAAAGATCTTACCCATAAGGGGAAATGGTAAATACAGATGAGTTTTTATGGCTAAGATATTTCAAAGTGAATCAAGAGGTCATTCAAGTGGTTACGCTTATGCACATTTCAGCAGGATCTCAATGACTGCCACAGTAAATAGTGCCACAAATTGTGGGACTCCTGAGGGCTTTAGAGATACCCAGACACTATAGGCAGAGCATATAGCTCAGGAGCTTGGCACCCTGCCAGTGGGTTTTACCTTGGAATTTATGCTCCCCAGTATAACAGAGTTGGACTCACTTTTGGTTTCCCTACATATGGCTCTTATGCCTCTTCTATTTGAACTTACAGTTAGTACTATACTTAATAGGTGTATGTCCAAAAGACTTGAATCTTTGTCCATCCATGTGCCAGTAGGGCCCCGAATCTCAGCAGAGTAGCAACACCTACTCTTCAAGATATTGGATTTACCCAGGATAATAAACAAGGTGATGATGATGAACAACTCCCATCCCAAAGAACAGAAAGAGCTTGTAACTGCAAGCCAGATAGTTTCCACCCATATTCCCCATGGCATATATGTCCCCTCTCAATTAGAGGCATAGTAGGCATCCCCTCCCAAAATTCTCACAATTAGGGAATGAATAATGGACTAAAGTAGACTTACTATTATTCTACTATACACTTACTGTTATTCTAGCAATGGAAGAATTTTACCATTGATGTTGAGGCAGTGGTCATTAGAGGTTATGAGGGGAGTTAGAGGGTAAAATAGGTGTAATAAAGGGGCATATTCAGGACATTGGAATTATCTTGCATGATGTTTTAATGATGGATACATGCCATTATATATTTAACCATAACTTACAAAATTATGTGGGACAGAGTGTAAACTATAATGTAAACTATAATCCATGGTTAGTGGCAATGATTCAACATGTGTTCATCAATTGTAACAAATGTACCATGCTAATGGAGGATGTTGCTAATGTAAGAATGTGTGGGAATGGGAGAGATTGGGGCATATCATAATCTCCTTTATGATTGTAATTTTTTATGTATCATTTATACAATCTAAAGTTTCTTTAAAAAATAAATAAAAATTAAACTGTTGGGAGAAGATGTGGCTCAAATAGTTGAGCTCCTGCCTCCCACATGAGAGGTCCAAGGTTTGGTTCCTGGTGTCTCCTAAAAAATACATAAACAAACAACAAGGAAAACAAAAAAACAACCAACTCAAGGAAGAAGATGTGGCTCAGTTGTTGAATGCTGGTTTCCCACATACAAGGTCCCAAGTTCAATCCCCAGTATGTGAAAAATTTTTTTCATTGCATATCTAGTACAAAAATCAGCTCAAGAAAAGCTGAGAAAATGTGAACAGCAAAGTACAGGCTATTCAAAAGATGAACAATAAGTTAAACAAAGCATCAAAGAAAAGTCTTAACATAAAGCCAATGAATAATAAAACCCTTTCCAAAGAGGAGAAATGAACATTCAGAATTTACTCATAAATATAACCAGATGCTTAGATATCAGCCAATTTTAAAAGTCAAACTTAGAAATGGAAAGATATGATAATGTCAAAGGAACAATTTTTAACTTCAGTGGAGACTCCAAATATGGAACAACTAATCAAAGAAATTCAAAGAAATCTCCTAAATTAATTTACAAAGATGCCAGAAAATATGCATAAGTAAATAAAATGTAATAAGGAGACAACATGTGAGCATAAAGAAGAAATTGAAAGTATAAAAAGAAACATAACAGGAATTTTGAAGATTATAGGCACAATAGTAAAGATTAGAGGCATATAACAGCATACTTGAAGAAAGAAGAAAGAAAATTAGTGACTTAGAACATAGGACAATCAAAATCATACAGTTAGAAAAACAGAGTGTAAAATAGAAAGGAATAGAAAAATTTAGCAGAGTTTCAAGGATTTTTGTGACACCCCAAAGATCACAAACGTATTGTAGCAGTTTGGCATTATTTATGAATTCCAAAAATAGATATTGGATTATGTTTGTGAACTGATCTTTTCCTCTGGGCATATTAGATTAAATAATGCTTAAGGCTTGAATTGGGCCACATTAGTAGGATGTTGTATCCACACATCCTTGGAGAAACCACACTGCAGAAAAGGGAGGTTGGCATTTTTTTATCTGGAGCCTGGGAAGCAAACACATGGAAGAGAGCAGAGCAGCTGAGCCTGCAAAGAAATGACCCTGGGGAAGAGAGGAACCCAGGAAGCCCGAACGCTTGCAGAAGTCAGCAGCCATATTTCTCCAACATACGGCAACAGACTTTGGTGAGGGAAGTAACTTACACTTTATGGCCTGGTAACTGTAAGCTTCTATCCCAAATAAATACCCTTTATAAAAGCCAACAGATTTCTGGTACTTTGCATCAGAACTGCTTTGCCTGACTAATACACATATGTGTATTTTGTGTCCCAGAAGAAGAAGACATGGGAAAAGGTGATGAAAGAATGCTTTATGAAATAATGGATAGAATTTTCCCAAATCTTCAGAAAGATATAAATACAATTTTCCAAGAAGAACAACACACTCCCAAAAGAATAAATCATAATAGACCAATTCTAAGACACATGCTAATCAGAATGTTAAATGCCAAAATTAAAGAGAGAATTCTGAAAGCAGCAAGAGCAAAGCTATTTATCACATAAGTGGTATATTCAATTAGATGGAATGATAAATTCATATCAGAATCCACGTAGGAGATAATGTGGTGGTATGGTATATTTACGTTACTGAAAAAGAAACTCTCCCAGGCCATAATTCTTTATTTGAAAAATTGCATTCAAAATTTAAGTTGAGTTTAACATATTCATAGATAAATATAAAATGACAGATTTCATCAAAAAAAGACCTGGCCTACAATAATTATCAAGGAGACTGCTGAAGGTTAAAAGAGAAACACAAGTGAGAGGAGCTTGGTGTAGTTTGAAAAAATGTAAATCACTAGTAAGTGTGGCTAAAAGGCTAAATTTGAAACCCAATAGTACTGTATCCTAAATATACAACTTTACCCTTTAATTCATATAAGAATCAGAATAAAATTGAACAACAAAAGGACGTATTTTCTGACAATGGATGTGCAACATATAAAGTGGTAAAGTGGAACAAAAACAAACTGAGGAGGTAAATAGAGGGATATGGGATATGCATATGCTATTGAAGCAAAGTTGGTGTATTTTAAATTTGTAAGTTATAGGTATAGGTTGTGGAATACAAACCCCAGGGTAACCAGAAAGAATGTATTTTTCTAACTTTTCTATTTTTACTTTTTAAGTACTTTAGATTACATAAATATTACATAAAAATTATAGGAGATTTCCATATCCCCCACTCCCTATCCCTCCCACACTTTGCCACATTAAGAACATCCTTCATTAGTGTGGTACGTTTGTTAAAATTGATGAACACATATTGAAGCATTGCCACTAACCATAGATTATAGTTTACATTATAGTTTATGCTCTGTCCTGCACAATTTTGTAATTTATGACAAAATATATAATGCCTTATATCCATCATTGCAAGGTCATGCAAGACTGTTCCAGTTTCCCTATATTACACCTGTGGAGGCAGTGGCCACTGGAGGTTCTGAGGGGAGGAAGAGGAAATAATGTATTTTAAAAATATACAGAAAGAGAAATGATAAGGGGATCAATCATATACATCACAAAGTATCAA
Source organism: Cabassous unicinctus (assembly GCA_029593785.1). Lineage (NCBI taxonomy): Eukaryota > Metazoa > Chordata > Mammalia > Cingulata > Chlamyphoridae > Cabassous > Cabassous unicinctus. Next base: position 12,325 of record JAQZBX010012706.1, on the reverse strand, counting down.
CATTGTAGAAAAGGAGGTTGCAATAAAAGGAAAGAGAGACAAAAAGATATCTAGAAGCCAATGGAAATAAATGGCTGAAGTAGGTACTTTCTTTATAGGAATGATAGTGAACATTAATGGATTAAACTCCCTAGTCAAATGACAGGTTGGTAAAATGAATTAAAAGCTTGATACAAATATATGTTGTTTATAAGAGACTCACTTTAGACTCAAAGACACAAATATGTTTAAGGTGAAAGGATGGAAAAATTCATTCTGCCATATGCCTGATTTCCCAGAGCTGTAACTTGGGGATAATATACTCCTGACGATGCTTTAATTTGGACACATTCTCTGAATTGGAACTGTAAGCTTATATGTTAATAAATTCTCATTTCTGATATATTGCCTTGATAGCCTTTAGCAAATGGTGACTGGGATGCTGCTATGCATATAGTGAGAATGTTTTAAAAAGCCTTTTAAATGTGTAGAGTTAAGATTCTGGGTAAATTGTGAAATCTTTAGCAAGAAATGCCTAAATTAATTGATGTTACTGGAGGTAAAAATATGGACCCAAAAGTTTCTTCAGATGCGGCCTTAGAAATAATGAATGTGTCATTGCAAATTGGAAGAAAGGCAAACTTTGTTTTAAAGTGGCAGAAAATTTAGCAAAATTAACTCTTCATGTGAGATAATAGGCAGCATCTGAAAGTGATGAGCTTGGATATTTAACTTAGGAGAATTCCAAACTAAATGTGGAAAGTGCAGCCTGGCTTCTCCTTGCAGGTTATAGTAAAAGGCCAGATTAAAGGAATAAGCTGGGATCTGAACTCCTGAGCACACACAAGAAAAACAGATATTGATGGTTTAGGAAATTCTGAGCTTTGGTAAAGCAAGTGCCCTGTAAACAGTGCCCCATGAGAGGACTTAACTGAACATGAAAACAGCCAGTCATTAAGTGTATTTCAGGATTGGAAATGCAGTTATCCAGGAAGGATTGCTGGAAAGTCTTACTCTCTGATGGCTTGGACCCCTGTTTTCTGCACATTAATCCAATAGGTTTTTGCAAGAATCATTGCCAGTCTGGAATAAAAGGGACAGTTTGAAGGAAAAAATTAATTAAATGTCAGGACTATGGAAGTTGAGGTCTGGACAGAAGACATCTTGTTCCCAGAGAGTGAACCCACAAGTATGTGTGGAAAGGGTTACTATGAACAGGCCCTTGCAAACAGTGAGCCTTCCAAACTATTGCTCAAGGAGGGTGGTAACAGGTTTAAGAGAAGGTGGAGAAAAATCCTCAGGGTTTGGGGAGAGTTTGGTCTCCACCCAACTGTGCTCAAGGCATTGGGCTTCTGCCCTTGAGATTGGAGAGTCTGGCCATCACCCCAGTGTTTTCAAAAGGTGGGCCCTGAAGTTCTGCCACCACCATAATGTTTGGTGAGTGTGGAGTTAAGAACATTGCTGCTGGGAAAGCCCTTGGAAAGGGTGGGGTTGTTGCATCCTTGGGCCCAGAGACAAGACTTTGTTCAATTGATGACTCTCGTACTTTGAAATTGGGAACCATGGCCCCTGCTTTCCTTCCAATTTCTTCCTATGGTAATGAGCATATTCATTCCAAGACTGTCCCTCCTTTTTATATTGTAAGCAGGTAACTTTTTCTCAGTTTCACTGGTCCACAGCTTGAGGAGAATTTTGCCCCAGAACAGAGTACATGCCTGTCATTGATTTTGATTAGGCTTGTACTTAGCACTATTACTGAAATGATATAAGGCTTTCTGAAATGTGATGGAATGAAAAAAATATATATATATGTAAATAAATAAAAATATTTTTTAGAAGGTAACTGGGATGGATACTCTGAACTCATATATGGGATACAGGTGTTTAAACATTGAGCTACAACTGCTCCCCAAGGATTACATTGTGTTGTTTTCATTTTTTAGGAAGTATTGGCGATTGAACCCAGGACAAAGTACATGAGAATCACACGTGCAAACTATTGAGCAACAACTGCTCCCTGTAATAAATATATTTTGCATATGAAAGATGATGTATTCTTGGGTTTCAAATGAGGGTGGAATGTGGTAAGTTGAATTATGTACATCATGTCAATGAGTGAGAGAGTAGAAATTACATTGTCATTTGTTTGCATCTGTTATTCTTTCAGATGATTTGAATAAATATGATATTCCCATCAGAGCCACTGAAAAGAGGATGGTGATAACAGGAAACAGGAAAATATTCTTGCAGCCATAGTGGAAAAGAGCAAGATTTGAAAATTTGATATTCTGTCTTCATGTTTTAATCAAAATATCAAAGCAGGTATTATTATCAAATTCCATTTAATAGTGTTGACTGTCTTTTAAGAGAAAACATAGTGATTCCTAAAGTCAATGCAGTTTTCTTGACTCACCTTAGGTGTATATGTCTTACCCCTTTTCAAAACTGACACTGTGTCTGTGGGCCAATAGTCACATTGACCAATAATGAAATGAATATGAATATTTTATTGATTATAGAATTAAAATATCATGTGAAAAATAAAGGCAATAAAGCACTTAGATGTGTTGACCAAACATGTCATTTTCCTCAATTGTAAATATTTTCAGCCTATATTCTGACAAATTATCACACTGAATACATTCATATAAATCATCAATTCAGCAAGTTAGGATGACAGTGGTGATTAAATAAAGTATAATTTTTACAAGTTTTCATCAAAGGCATTTTGAATTTATATTGGCTATATATTATAATACAAGATATATTAATATTTTAAATATAAATGAATTGATGTTCATGCTTCCTTAAATGATGAGATTTTGAGATTCAAGAAAAAATTACATCTGACATTACAATTAAATTGATAATGAATTGTTAAAATTTAAGTTAATATTCATCTAACTTTAGTTCATGGAGCATGTCAAAATGTTCAATGCAATCTGAGGAATGGAATTTTATTCTTCATTTATTTTGATATTATGCCTGGAAAATTTTTAAAAATTGAACTTTCTAATGTGTTCATTATATTTCTTGTATAAATTTTAATGATATAAGCTAGTAACATTCTAATATTTTAAATATATTAAAATCATATTAGTCAGTGTTATCTAGGTAAACAAAGACTACAGAATATATCTGTAAATATGATATTTTATAAAACTTTCTCACATTACTATGGAAATGCAAATTTCATAGGGTAGCCTGCAAACAGGGAACTCCAATGAAGATTTTTGATGAATTCTCCAGGAGAAGCTGACTGGCTGAAATAGAGATAGGAATTCTCTCTTCTTTCTTCTGAAACCATCAATTCTTCTTTTAAGGTTTACAAATGATTATATGAGACATCCCTCATCATTGAAGGCAATGCCTTCATTTTATTGTAGATGTAATCAGTCAGAGATGCAATCAATTTACTAATGATTTAAGTCCATGAAATATCATTACAGTAATAATTAGGTCAATACTTGCTTAAACAAACAACCAAGCCCCATTACTTAGCCAAGTTAGCATATGAGTCTAACCATCATTATACATCACTTCTTACCTTGAGAGACAAACAAATCAACCTAAACTATCTGCAACTTTTAAATAAAAGCATTAACCGGTATATATATATTTGCCTAACAATACTTAACTTTCCTGTGCAATAAATCTCTCCAGAATAGGGTACAATTCTTTGGGTAATATTCATTCTTAAACTTGAATTTATATAACTTAAATAGCATGATGTGAAACTAACACAAATTTTATGATAAGGGGATAAGAGATAAGAAAACAAAGATACTCATTTTATGCACATATACAAACATACTCATAACAATAAAGGGAAGAAATATACATAATCATTGCAGTTCTCATTTCTGTAACTGGCCATGTGGTCATAGTTTGTATTTATCACTACTTTCTTCTACCACCCATTCCAGGTCCCTTTTACCCTCAGCAAGCACCTCTACTGGCCATTGTTCTTTGCCTGTAGAGTGATGCAAATTTTCATTCCTGAGGTTTCTGGGCCATTGGTATTCTTGCCTGGATTAAGTTGTTGCAGTTATTCATTGACCTTAATCAGGATATGGCAGGAGTAAGAGATGACCTAAGGGATTGCCTGTATGCTAGGCAAACTCTTCTTTACTTTCTTTGTGTAGTTGTAGTTTTATTTCCTCTTGATAGTCAGGATCTACCACTTTATTGAGTATAGTGATTTTTTTTTTCTTTACCTGTAGATTCAAAGGCATGAAGGGCCCAAAGTGGCCAGGTGGCAGTCTTAATTTTCAGTTTAATGGAATCCCTGTTGTGTTTCCTGGTGGAAATAGTCCTCCATTTGGAACTAATCCCTGTAGACCAGCAGAGCTTAAGGTTGCAGTGATAGGGGGCAATTTTTTTTCTATTTGATCACTAAGGGTAATAGAGGTTCTAATCCTAAATACAACTGTTGATTCCTGAACCCATGAATCCTGACTATGGGAGAAAGAGCACCATAGAGTGGATGCTGATTTAGAGTATACACATCCTCCTGGTGAACATTGCCCTAGCTCTGCAAGGTTTTGCCATTTACCTTTCACCATAATTGAGCATTCAAATGGACATTTCATAGTTCTGTCAATCCATCTGCTTCAGGATGATGGGGAACAAGTTAAGACAGTGGATTCAGTGGAATTTCATGATGGGGGATAAGACATTCTTTAAGTACAGAGAGGGAAGTTTTGTCAGAAGCATTTCATGAAGGGAAGGCAAACCTGTGTGGAGAGTATGTTTATAAACCAGTTAGAACAAATACTGCCCATTCCATGATGAAAATGATATAAAGTAACCACTGCCATCATTTAGCAGGTTTATCACCTTGGGGAATGGTATCATTTCAAGGACTGTGTGAGGGTCTCTGCTGCTGACAGATGGAGCATTCAGCAGTGGCAGTAGCCAGGTAAGCCTTGATGAGGGGAATTCTATGTTGCTGAGCCCATGTATAACCTCCATCCTTACCACCACAGTCAGTTTGTTCATAAGACCATTGTGCAACAAGATGAGTGCTAGAAAAAGAGGCTGAATGTTATCCACAAAACAGGTCACTGTATAAGCTTTGATTGTTAAAATCTTCCTTTGCTGAAATCACCCTCTGGTGAGCATTCATGTGAGACATAAATATTTTCATGTTTTTTGCACACTCAGAAAGGTGTGGCCATATACCTCCTCCCAAGACCTTTTAGTCACCAATTTTCTAATCGTGTCCCTTCCAAGTTCCTGACCATCCAGGTAAACCATTGGTGAAAGCCCATGAATCAGTATACAAATACCTCAAGCAATTTCTCTTTCCAAGCAGAATGAACAACCCAGAATTAACAACCAGGTACACTGCTCAATATTCTCCCCACTGGGAAGACTTCCTTCACCACTTTCCTTCAGGGATTTCTCTGACAGAGACTACATTGCTAGAGCTGTCCAGTTTTTTTTTTTTTTTTTTTGGGGGGGGGGAGGGGTCTACATATCATGCATAACCATGTATAAACCAGTCATCATTTTTCTCTCTTCAGTCAACTTATTTTTACATAAGAGTCCTTATGTAAAAGTTTCAACCTCGTAAAGCTAATACATGACTGCCTAATGAGCCTAATGATGGCAGAATTTCATATTTGTTTTCCAGAGATCTTTTGGGAAAACTTGGTCTCTAGTCCACAATTAAGCACAATATATAGTTACCGGTAGAGACTGTATTCAAAAAAAAAAAAAAAATCAACTTCAGATTCTAGGTACAAAATATATTTTTTCATAAGAAAATCAGTTAACTGATTTTAACTTAGGTTTTTGAAAAATTATATTTAACTCTATTTTCCCTTTAAGTACATATAGAGATTCAAATTCCACATGGATAATAACTAAAAATAAATTTATATTTGTGTGCAAAATAGATACAAAATTCTGAGGAATTACATGACAAAGAAGAAATAATACCCTAATATTTTATTAATTTGTTTTCCCAAACACTCCCAAGATCATCATGGTCATGAAAGTCAGTTTTTAAAATGTTAATATGTTCAATTAAATTGTTGTATCTACTAAGAATTCACTGTTTCCTGATTACTAGAAAGGAATTTAGATAGTGTTATGGTGCTCACTTAATCATGTTCCACTGCAAAGAGATTTATTTAACTTGGATAATTGAACTGAGATTGATTTTTAAACTGTCAATTCCCTTTCTTAATTCCGTGAGATAATACTGCAACCCGTGTGATCATGTATGAAAAATGAAAGGGCAATAACTTTATAGACCAGGTATTATAGGTTAGAGTTTGGAGTTGCCAACAAAGAGATAACAAATTAAGCTGCAAGGCAACAAAAGGCCTTTACATACAGTTTTATAATTTCAATTTCGGAAACAGATTCAGGTAGCACCCAAATCATGTCCTGTCTAAGCATTATCAGGACAAGGTTTTTTTTAAAGAAAAAGAAGGTGACTTGATAAGTTGATTGTGGTTGGTGGCTATTTGGGATACCCCAAATATCTGTCAGTTCAGTAGTTTACTAAGATTTTTATCTTTTGGTTTGTTTAGCATGCCTGGATGTCCTTAAGGCTTTGAGGAACATTTTTCCTTGAGGCTTGGCAGTTTGTGATTTTTGATTGAGATTTGCTTAAGAATAAACTCCAGAATGATTTCTGAAATCCATTTAAAATCATATAGCTGTAATAACTATATTTTGTATCATTTCTTTTTGCATTTCCCCATTTGAATAAAGATCTTTCTCTGAAACCACCACTGATCAAAATTTTATATTAATCCCCCTGTACTAGGGAGGCTTATCTATGAGAGTCAGTTCACATATAAGAGGAAATATAATGAGTTTATTTGCAGAGCTTGAAATAGAAAGGGGCCACATTTGAGAAAGAAGGAGATTTTCAAGGGGTGACTCTGGCATTAATTATAAATAGGCTTAGTTTTGTCGTTACAGAAATAAGTTTCATGAGTTCAGGCTTAAAGATCATGGGATTGGCATATTAGCATGTCTCAGAAGGTAGTTGGATATTATTCTGAAGATTAGACAACAAATGACAGACATTATGGTGACTGATTTTGTATGCTAAAGGCTGCCAAACCAATGTTCAGAAATAAGTTGACTTTTACAATGGGAATTTATTAGTTTAAACACTTACAGTTTTGATGCTGAGAAAAATGTCTGAATCCAGGCATTATCAGGAGATCATTTCTCCCCAATATGAAGCTGTGGGTGATTAGACACATGTCAGGACACCATGGAAGCATCTGCTGGTCCCTGCCTTCTCTACAAGGCTCCATTGTTTTCTCCCCAAGCTGCAGCTGTGGGCAATAGGCACATGGCAGGACACAATAGCAGTACCTGCTTATCTCTACCCTCTCTACTGGGCCTCATTCATTTTAGTTTCTGGCTTCAGTGGCACCTCTCATCTTCTGCATTCTGTTTATTTCAGCTTCTGGCTTTCCAGGCCTTTTCTCTGTTTCTGTGTATCATCTCTCTTTCTGTTGCTTCCTCACTCCTGTTTTTAAAGAACAACAACAAGAGGACCAAGGCCCACTCTGGGCTATGCCCCACTGAAGCAATCTAATCAAATGGTCCTCAACTGAATCCAATCCAAAGAGTCCCAAACCTACAGGAATGAACCAGTTTAGGAACATAATTTTCGAAGGCCACAAAAGACTCAGACTACCACAGTGATTGTAAAAAGAAAAAGAATTAGCAAGTTTTGAAATATTCCATGCATCCATTCTCCCAAAAATCTAAAATTTATCCAACTGAATATGTGCATATAAAGGAGCTATGTGGCCCAAACAGTTGAGCACCTGCTCCCCACATGGGACATCCTGGGTTTGGCTCCTGGCGCCTCCTAAAAAACAAACAAACAAAAAAAAACCCAACACAAAAAACAAACAAAACAAATGGAAAAACTTCTCAGGGGACCTAATTTGGCTCAGTCCTAGAGTGCTAGCTTCACAAATATGAAGCTCTGGGTTCAATCCCCAGCTCCTGGTACTTCAAAAACAGTGCCTAGAAGTGTGGCAAGTAACTGGGGCCCTTCTGTAGAGTTAAATTAGCAGAAATCCAGTTATTTGATAGATTGTCTAAGTAAGTAACTTTTTCCATGTCTGAGAAAAGGGTGATGAATGGCAAGTGACCAGGAAGAGAGGGTAAGGGTCAGAATGAGGTGTTTAAAGAAGTAGGATTCATTATTGGAGGGATAGTTATGGACTCAGGTACAAAAGAAAGGAGGAATAAAAAATGTGAATAAGAATGATAATAAAGCATTAAGAAGATTGTAGCAGGTGTTATTGAGTTCCTTTCAATCTGCTGGAAATGAGGTCTTGTCCTGGTTTTTAAGTTATCTGTTCTCATTAGATGCCATCTATTTCTTGGCATCTGAATCCTACAACCACCACTATGTGTTAATTATATAGGTCTTGGGAAAGCTGTGCACATCATATGCCACCTATTTCTGACATTGGTACTTTTGATCTTTAGGTTCCCATTAGGAAAGGATTTTCAGGCAAGGCAAGGAGCTTTCTTTAAATGATAAATAAAAATTCAAGAAACAATTATTTCTAATTTAGCTTCAAATGGCATAGTTAAACTTATCTTAATAAGGACCTTTCCAATGAGGTTGAAGTGTATCCCTATAGAGGTGTCTTTTTCAATATAAAAATTCACCAAGCTGAAGTTTGCAGTTTTGAATATGTGTATCTCCTAGGAGTTTTCTTTTTTAAAAAATTGCTTTACCAAGTTGAATTAGTAAGGCAAGGGGGTGCTGATGCAAAATGCCAGATCTGTTAACTTTTATAAAGTCTATTTATTTGGGGTAGAAGTTTACAGTTACAAGGCCATAGAGAGTAAGTTACTTCCCTCAGCAGTCTGTTGCCAAGTATTGGAGCAAGATGGCTGCTGGTCCCTGTGAGGGTTCAACCTTACTCTTCCTTCTAAAACTCCATGTCCCAGCTTCCTCTGATCTAAGCTGCAGGTTAGCATAAGGTTCCTCTCTCTCCCCAGGGCTCATTTCTTTCCAGGCTTTCTCAGCTGTTCAGGTCTCTGGTCCCATGAGCTGTAAACTACGAGGTGAATGGCTTGGCTTTCTTTCCTTGGCTCCAGCATCCAAAACTAAACTCTCTGTGTTCTCCATCTCAGTGTATTTGCTTCCCTGTCTTTGACTGAGCAACTCTTTATATAGCCCACAAAGGGGGAGGCTGCAGGGACTGAAACCCATTCATCCTAATGGTGTGGTCAAATAAAAGCTCTAATCTTGATTTAATTAAGTAAAAGTTAAACCTCTTAATTTAATACAATATAATAAACCTAGAGGAACTGATGTAGAACAGAAAGAAACAGTATGCCTTTAAGAAGTTTCTGAAACAGTGAGTTATGATAGGAAAAGAATACATGATCTGCGTCCAAGCAGAAAACCGCCAAGGACAGTAGGTGCAAATAGTGGAGATGACCCAGATGAGACACATCGGTTTCCATGACAGGTTCTCAATAGTTACTAAGTAAAGATAAGTAGTTATGCTAAAAATATAGTCATGTATTAAACAAATGCATGCACAGTAATGAATCCTTTGTTTAACTTCTTGCAATAAAAGCCAGAATGGGAAGCAGGCCAGGGTTCTTCTCCATTACGGTAGAGGGTCCCCTGACCCCATCTTTCTTTCATATAAAGTCTCATTTCATTTCATCCGTGGCACCATCTTCACAGTACCTGTTCCAAAACTCCAACAAGGAACAGACTAATTTACAAACACAATCCAATAGCTCTGTTTTGGAATTCATAAACAATACCAAACTGCCACACTCCACCCTTTGAATTCCAAAAAGAAATACAATATTCCAAACAAAAAAAACCTTAAATCAGTAACTGTTAAGGATTCTCCCTCACTAGGTTTGCAATAATAAACAAGGTATGACTCAATTCCCCCTGATATACATTAAGGAAGGACAAGCCACCCTTGAAGCCTACGTGTCTGAAAGCATGGCACTTCCCCAAAGGTTGAAGAAATAAACCACATGGAAATGGGAGTAAAGTGAGATAAAGACCTTCACTCTCTCTACATCAAAGTACCACCTGCTCTCCAGCATTCCAAGAAAACATAACTCCCTAACCCACTTCTGTCTAGCCATGCAAGGGAAAATTTTCACCTCTAAGGCTTCTTATTGGCCCCTACACGTTACTCAAACCCTAGACCCCCTCCCACTGACTATCATTTCCCCACCTAGGAATGTAATGAATAAATTCAAATCCCTCCTTTTCAGGGGCAGGCTGAATTCTATTCTTCAGACCCCCTCTGTTGGGAGAGTTTCCCAATAAAATTTCTGCCTGCAATCATTAGTCTCCTTGGGGACAGTGTGCCAGTAAGCACCATTTTCCCCAATATTTGGTGTTGAAAACCTGGGACTGGGGTCACGGTGAGACTGATTAATTGGTGAGGAATTTCGCCCCTGCCATGGCCAAACACCCATCCAACACTGGACATCTAATCTCGGCTGGCTGAGTCAAGGATTTCTCTGCCGGAGGATCCTGCTCTCTCTCCCTCTCCTTTTTCTGTTGTCCAGGACAACCCACTGAAAAACCCTAGTGGTAGGTCAGTGATCCTCACTGTCCCTAAGGGCAATGGTGGGTGGTAGGCCTAAGTCCTCATGGGAAGAAACCCCTTGACTCTGGAGATCTTTGACTCCAATCATGGTTTCCTGTTTCCTTGAAGATTTCTGACTGATTTGGGGATGCCTGTGTCACTCAGAATCTCTCCTGTCCTAGAGATCCTTAATCTCACCCAAGACCCTTAAAATGGGGAATTCAATTGTGGTCCCTACAAAAACCATGCCTCTGGGCTGTCTCCTTCATGACCTTAAAACTCTGTACTGAGAAGGAGACATCAGACCTAAAAATCTCTTTTTCTGTTAGACCTCTGTGTGGCCACAATACAACTTGGACTATGAAACTCAATGGCTGGAGAAAGGCACTTTTGATTTCCAAGTTCTCCAAGACATAGAAAACTTTATCCAGTGCAACAGCAGGTGGTCAGAGATCTCTTACATTCAGGCATTCCATTTCCTTCCTTCCCTCCCTCTGCCAATCTTGCTTTTCTTACCAAATTCTTCTTTTATACCAGAAACCTCCTCAGAAACCTTCCTTCTCATCACCTCCATCCCCTAAACCTAAAACTTCTGAATATTCCACCTTTGATCCCTCAGATCATGCACCCCTGTACCTCTTTCATATAATCTTCCAGTGTTATCTCTGAACTCACCCTACACCCCTTCTTCCTCCCCTCCCTTCATCACTGCTGCCTTCTACCCTTCCCTTCTCCACTCCTCATACTTGCTCACAGAGACTACCTCCACCTCCTTCTGAGCTGCAACCCTCCACCTCTACCAGCATACAGGCTCCTAACTCCACACAGATGCCAGCTCCTCTCTTACCCCTCTGGCAAGTAGCAGAAGCTGAAGGAATAGTTAGAGTATACATTCATTTCTCACTCTCAGATTTAAGCCACAAAGAGGACCAGTAAGGATCCTTCTCTACAAACTTCTATATCATTTTTTCCACCTGTCTATCCTCAGAAGAAAAAGAACATATTTGGTTTGTAGCCCAAACCCTGAAAAATACCCTAAACCAACAAAACACTGCCAACAACCCTGTCAGAGCCACAGCAGTACCCTGAAAAAACCTAGCTGTTAATCCTACACCCTCCAGAGTTCCCAACAGACATTCCACTCCAAGCAAGTAAAAAAACCACCAAGGCCATGCTTCAAATGCAAAAAGCCTGAGCACTGGGCCAAACAGTGCCCAATCCCAAAACCCCCTCTGAAGCCATACCACTGTGCAAGCAAGGAATCCACTGAAAGTCTGACTGTCCCCAAGCCTCTCAAGGCAAAAGAGCATCAGTTACCCAGTCAGTCTCAACCTCTGACTTCAACCTCTCAGACCTTTTGGAACTGGCAACAGATAAAGCTAACCAGGAGCCATGTAGGCCCCCACATCCATATCCAAAGCAGAACCTCAAGTAACTCTAATGGTGGCAGCTCCTCTCCCAATTAATACACCAAATCATGCAATCAATGACCCAGAAATATGTGGATGGCATCTTCCTGATACAGGGCAATCAATATCAACCCCTACAGAACCTGAAAGCAGAGCCCACTGAACAGTATGGAAAGAAATTTTCTGCATCCCTTGACAGTAGGAAGTAGCCAGACTGAGCCGATGCCCTAAATCCCCTCACCGTCCCATCCTGCCCAGTACTGTATAACCCAATATCCAGGTCCCCCAACATATGTGTATATATATTTGTATATATGTGTGTATATATATATGATTGTATATATATATATATATATA
>JAQZBX010012705.1:0-40864 GCA_029593785.1 Cabassous unicinctus | reverse complement strand
AAAAAAAAACAAAAAACAAATAAAATCCTTTTTTTTGTTTTAAAGAAATTATTCTATTTTCCTTTTATCATTGTAATATCGGATGTCCAGTGTATTGTGAAACCTTCCCCATCTCATTCCCCAGTGTCTCCCAAATTTCAATTTAATTTTCAAAGAAGTTTTAGGTCACAGCAAAGTCACACACAGAATATTAGAGACTCCCACATACCCAACCTCCCTCCCGCTTCACCCCCCATATTAAAAACTTTTTTTTTAATGGATGATATCACTGTTATAACTGTTATACAGATAGTAAAGTATAGCAACTAAAATTTTTCAGTGGTTTACAGTATAGTTTACAATTTAGACTGTACAGTTTAATAATTTTTGATGATATTTACCATGTCCTGTGTCCATTAATGTAAGGTAATGAAGAGTATTTCCCATGACCATTGCATAGCCCATTTGATCTTTTCTGTTCCTTCCTCCCCACCCACTGGGGCATACGGCTCTTCCCTGTCTTGGCTCATGGGATGTCAAGATTCATTTTTACATGTCCTGGTTATTCTAACCTGACCTTCCTATTCTACCCACCTTTTAATCTTGCACCACTAGTAAAATCTCTACCCACCTGTCCTATCCTTCAATATGTAACTCTACTCTTTCAATTTACCATAAATAATGTCCATATGAGTGATGGCTCACAGCCTACCCTTCTCTCTTTCTTCCTGGTTAGCCTATCTTTTGGTCAGTGGTTCTCAGAAACTGTTATCTTACCTCAATTCAAACAATGAGGTCATAAACTGTTCTTCCTTCAATGCCTGGCTTGCTTCACTCAACATAAGGTCCCACCAGCAGTGGATGAGGATTCCTATTCCTCCACATCCTCTCCAACACTTATATTCTGCTGGTGCAGCCACTCTGGAGAACAGTTTGGCGATTCCTCAGAAAACTAACAATAGATCTTCCATATGATCCAGCAATTCCACTACTGGGTATATACCCAGAAGAACTGAAAGCAAAGACATGAACAGATATATGCACACCAATATTCATAGCGGCATTGTTCACTATTGCCAAAAGTTGGAATCAGCCATGGTGCCCATCAACAGAGGAATGGATAAGCTAAATGTGGCACATATATACAATGGAATATTATTCAGCTGTTAGAAGGAATAAAGTGTTAACACATGGAATAACATGGATGAATCTTGAAGACCTTATGTTGAGTGAAGCAAGCCAGGCATTGAAGGAAGAACAGTTTATGACCTCATTGATTTGAATTGAGGTAAGATAACAGTTTCTGAGAACGACTGAGTGAAAGATAGGCTAAGCAGCCATGTTTAATGTCCAACAGCTATGAAAGAATTGCATTAACTCTGCAGTTTATTAAGAGATATATTTCAAAATGTTGGATTTTGCCTATCTGATAGGTGAAAATGTTTGGATGTTTTTAGTTAATATTATCATTAAGAATAAATATGGTACTTAGCCTATATATTTAAGAGTCAGGGTTATTTGTATTTGATATGTTTAAAAATGAATATGTTTTTTATTCCTATGCTTTTTTCATTTTCTGGTTTGTTATTGTACATTTTCTTCTTGATATCAATATTTTTATAAGAACTATTAACTGCTGGTTAATCTGACTTTCAAATATTTTGCCCAATTGCCAGTTTTTAATTCTTATGTTTTCTTGAAAAATTGTTTTAATTTAGTTGTATAAGTTTTTCAGTTATTTTTGTCTTTTTTAAAACTGAGTCAGAAAAACCTCTCTTAGCTAGTGTCTCAAAGTTTTCACCATGTTTTCCTCCAGAACTTATATTTTAATTGAGAATCATATGACGTATATCATCTAATTAGGGTGAACTGATATCATTAAGACAATAAGGTTGTTTTTTTCCCAAGAGGAGGACCTACAATTTCTCAATAACATTCTTTTGTACTTCAAGATTAGCTTACCATTTTAGCCTTTTAACATAAATGTACTTCTGACAATTTCACAGTTTCTTATTATTTTATAAATGAATCTTTTCTTGGATTATTTCTTCTAAATGTCTGTTCCTCCTAAATATGCTGTTTATTTCAGCATATTAATATCCAATTCTCTACCTCTGGAAATCTTCTCACTGTTTTGATTAAGATTTCATGTGATTCAATATGTGTACAACCAGATATCATAATATCTGAGACATTTCCACCTCCTGACATAATAAAAGAAGTTTTCAAACTATGCTCTAAGGCACTCTATTACTCCTTTTATTTATTATTATGGATAAAAATCAAAAATTTCACAATACAAACCAATATTTGTAAAATTATATATAAATATATATGCATATATTTGCATTTGCTTACATAAAAGTTACATATTTTTTTACAAGTTTTAAAAGATGCTTAGATAACATAAATGTTACACAAAAATTACAGAGATTCCCATGTTCCCCACCTCCCACACCTCTCATAACATCCCAAATAAACACCTTTCATTAGTGTGGCACATCACCTGCAAAGTCTATACACATCCTGGGGCTTTGCCACTATGCATGGACCATAGTTCAAATTGTAGACCACACTCTCTCCCACACAGTTCTGCATGGTATATGCTGATGTAAAATGGCCTATATCTGTCATTGTAATGTCACTCAGGATATAATACCCAAGTCCTGAGAAAACCTCTGTATTACAACTGCTTTTCCCTTCCCTGCCCTGAAAGCATCTAGTGGCCACTGGCTCCACCTACTGTTATAATTTCTTCCATTGCTTGAATCACAATATGTCTACAACAGAATACCATTAAGTCCACTCTAGTCCATAGCTCTTCCCCCAATCCTGAGGTGTCTGGGATGGTGATGTTCACTCCACCTCCATGTCAGAGGGGCCTTATATCCCAAAGATACAGTGGATGGGATTATCTTGCCTGCAGCTGCAGGCTTTCTCCATTCCCTGTCTGTATCTTTGAAAAGTTCTTTCCATTTTTGTTTGTTTTGGAATGTCTTTATTTTGACTTCTTTTTGCAGAATATTTTTGTCACATAGAAATTAAATTTAACAAGTTTTTTCCTTGTTGATCCCTTCCAACATATCGGACATATATTGTCAAAGTATTGATATTATGGCTTTTCTTTTTTATTTATTTTAAGATTTATAAAATACTCATCCTTAGTTTGTCTTCAGTTTATTCAAATACACTGAATTGTAATCTTTAAATAGATTATCTCAGGAAAATTTGGGAAATGGAGAGGGAATGGAGGGAATTTTTCACCAGAAAATTTGCAACTATGTATGTAAAAGAATCTCCTGAACATCTCTGTAGTCTTTTCTTGTTCGAATTGATATGTTGATTGTAAACTCTGTATGGAAAAGCAAAATATGTAAACAGCTAAACATTTTTTGAAAATTAAAAACAAGTTGAAAGACACAAAACATCTGATGTCAAGAATTACTATTAAGCTACAGAAACCCAGACTTTGCAGTATTGAAATAAAAAGAGATACTTTTAAGAAAATTAAGAGAAAAAACACACTGGATTAAAGATTTGCAAACCCTAAATCTAGCAAAGGGCTTGTGTTTTGAATTATAAAGAATATTTAACACTCAATAATAAAAAAACAACCTCATAAAATGGGCAAACATATTTGAAATTATTTGTAAAATATGTAAAATTACCAAGGGTATATGGTAGGTTTAAATTTGACTGTATTCATAATTATATGAATACCAGAAACTAAAGATTCAAGAAAATCTGTCTGGAAAGATTAATTATTTAATCTTTCAAAACAATCATGCATGATATGCAGAATTCACATAAATCACCCCTTCACCAACACCTTACATTGTTGAGGAATGTTTGTTAAAGCTTATGAAAGAATATGATCAGACTATTACCACTAACTATGGTTCATAGTGTACACTTGGCATATTTTTTCCATAAACTCCCTATTATTAACAGCATGTATTATTGTCCATTAGTTATAGTTCATGAAAGAATGCACACATATTTGAACTGGTAACCAAAGTCCGTCTTTAATCACATGGTTCACTGTGTTATACAGTACCATGCTTTGTACATTCTATCCAAATAGTACACTCAGTGGCTGTCACATTCATTGCAGAGATGTGCAGTCATTGCCACAGTAAACCATTGAACATTTTCCTTAGTCCAAAAGAAAAAAATTCCATAACCACCTATTATTGACACTTACTGTTGATATAGTACCTTCTTTGTAACTGATGCAAAAGCATTACAATATTGATATTAACTGTAGCCCATAAGTACATTAATTGTATTTTCCCCATGCATCACTATAGTCTTGCCACATTTTTAATAGTGACATACATTTATTCTAGTTCATAGAAGAACATTCTAGAGTTCATATTATCAACCACAATCCTCATCCACCTCTGCATTCACTATATTATTCAGTCCATAGATTATTCTCTAGTTTCCTTTCAAATGACATTTACATCCCTAGAGTACTTCCTTTCAGCCATAATCCCATTTATAAATCAGCCTTGTTTACTCTCTATGTGTCACCATCAAATTTATACATTTCCACAATTTTGCAGTCAAGCTAATTAAAAAGTACATAAATTAAGCATCAGAACACCTTCTGAATCCTTATCCTATCTCCTAGTTACCTATAGTCTAGGTTTTAACTCCATGTGTTTATTCTTTGTTTTAATTACATATTAGTGAGACCATGCAATATTTGTCTTTTTGTGTCTGGATTATTAGAGTTATCGTAATGTTCTCAAGCTTCATCCATATGTCCCAATTTCATTTCTTCTTACAAAAGCATAATATTCCATTGTATGTGTATACCACATTTATCTTATCCATTCATTCATTGACTGACACTTGGGTTATTTCCATCTTTTGACAATGGTGATTAATGTCTCTATGAATATTGTGTGCAAATCCCTGTTCACGTTGCTTTAAGTTCTTCTGGATATATTCCTAGTACAAAGATTGCCAAATTATACAGGAGTTCTATATTTAGATTCCTGAGTAACCACCAAATTGTTTTCTACAGAGGCTGGACCATTCCTCATTCCCACCAACAGTGAAAGATTGTTTGTATTTCTCTATACCCTCTCCACCACTTTTTGTTTTCTGATTTTGTTTAACACATCTATTTTACTAATACATATTAATTAAGCATAAATCCTTCCAATGGATAACAAATGACAATCAATGTTTTTAGTATAATCACATAGTTGTGCAATCATTACTTCAACCAAATTTAGAGCATTTTCATTATTATTCCATTATTATTACTGAAATTTCCAGTAATAAAAATAAAAAACAAAAACCAACCGAACAAACAAACCACATCACCTCTCAATCTCTCTGTGCTTCCCCTTTCATACATAGCTGCTATTCTGTTTCCTTCTCTATGGTTTGTTTTTATTTATATTTTGTAAAAACAGTCATATATGCAATATCACCCATATTTGTATTTTACTTGAAGTTTCACTATGTTATACAGTTCCATGTTATATTTTTTAGCTTTCCTTCTAGTAATAAAAATATCCTTAGACTTTCCCTTTCAATCACTGTGATACCCATATAATAACTTTACTATACACCATGATGTGCTATCACCATTTCCATTCATTTCCAAAGATTTACAAACAACTTGTTTACCAATTCTACACAGAATTGGTTATTTCTCTACCTTCACTATATTTTCTGGTGACCTATATACTAATTATTAATTCCATGAGTTTAAATAACATATTTATTTCATAATAGTGCAAACATACAGTATTTATCATTTTGTGTCTGGCTTGCTTCACTCAACATAATATTCACCAGGTTCATCCATGATGTGATAGGCTTCATGACTTCCTTACTTCTTAGTGCTGCACAATATTCCATTGTGAGTATATATCACAACTTGTTTATCCATTCTTCAGTTGATGGACACCTAGGTTGTTTCCAAGGTGTCATGAATAACACCAACATGAACTTCAGTGTTCAGATATCTATTCATGTCACTACTGTCAGTTCTTCTGGGTATATACCTAGCAATGGTAGTACCGGGTCCCGTGGTAAGTCTATATTCAACTTCGTTAGGAACTGCCAAATAGTCCTCCACAGTCACGGTACATTCTATATTCCCACCAACACTGAATAAGCATTCCTATCTCCCCATATCCTCTCCAACATTTGCAGTTTTTTGACTTTTTCATAGTGGCTAGTCTAAGTGTGAAATGCTATCTCATTGAAGTTTTGATTTGCACTCCCTTAATTGCTAGTGATGTTGCATATTAATTCATGTGTTTCTTCACCTTTTGTATTTCTTCTTTAGATAGTTGTCTTTTCAAGTCTTTTGCTCATTTTTTAATCAGGTACTTTGTGTTTTTATTACTGACTTGTATGATCTCTTTATATATCATGGATATTAAACTATTATCGGATATATTATTGCCAAATATTTTCTCCCATTGTATTGGCTGTGCTTTCACCTTTTGGTAATGTGCTTTGCAGTGCAAAGTGTCTAATTTTGATGAGGTCCTATTTATCTATTTTTTCTTTTGTTGCTTGAACTTTGGGTTAAGGTTTAAGACTTACATCAAAAGCATGTAGAAACACACAAGCAGCCTACATTGATGAAAGAAGAAATTGATGAACTCAACAGACCAATCAAAAGTAACAAGATTGAATTAGTCATCTAAAAGCTCCCAAGTAAGAAGAGCCCAGGATCAGATGGCTTCATAGGTGAATTCTACTAATCATTCTCAAAATAACTAACAAGAATCCTGCTTAAACTCTTCCAAAAAACAGAAGTTTATGGAACACTGCCTAACTCATTCTATGATGCCAACATAATGCTAATAACGAAACCACTTAAATATACCACAATAAAGGAAAACTGCAGATAAATCTCTCTAATGAACCAGGATGCTAAAATCCTCAACAAAATACTTGCTAATCATATCCAACAATACATCAAATGAATTATACTCCATGACCAAGTGGGTTTCATTCCTGTTATGTAAGGATGGTTCAACATAAGAAAATCAATCAATGTATAGTACCACATTAACACATTGAAAGAAAAAATAAAAACCTATTATTGTCTCTAAAGATGCAGAAAAAGCATTTGACAATATACAGCATCCTTTCTTGATAAAAACACTTCAAAAGATAGGACTGGAAGGAATCTTCCTCAACCTAATAAAGGTATGTATTAAAACACAAAGCTAACATCATATTAAATGGTGAAATACTAAAGGCTTTGTCTCTATGATCTAAAACAAGACAAGGATGCCCACTGTTACTGCTCCTATTTAACATTGTGTTTGAAGTATTTGCTTGAGAACTTGGGCAAGAAAATATATAAAGGCATTCAAATTGGAAAAGAAGAAATAAAATCTCATTATTTGCGGATGACAAAATCCTATACATAGAAAACCCTGAGAAATCTCCAACAAAGATTCTAGAGCTAATAAACAAGTTCAATAAAGTGGCAAGATATAAGATCAACACAAAAAATCAGTAATGTTTCTGTACACTGATAATGAACAAAAAATTTCATTTACTATAGCAATGAAAAGAATCAAATACCTAGGAACAAACTTAACCAAATTCCAAAATTTTCACTTTTGGAGGTAAATCTTTATACTTTTAAAAAATTAAAGTAAAATAATATACATTCCATCTTCACTATGCTATCTTCTTTCTAATATTCTGCTTATTAAATTTAAAGGATATTTAATATATATTGAAATGACTTTTTTAGAAAAATGAAAAGGAATGAGGCTCAACATTGGCACTTTTATCAAAGATGTGGCAACTTTGCACTGCTACACCACTCTTACTAGGACCTGGGATTTTGTGATGTGGCAAGACATTTTAAAATTACATGAGTTATATTTGATGGAAATTACTTTTAGACTTATGTATGTTATTATATGATGTATGTTTTTTTCTAATCATAAGAGGGTTAAATTTCTTTTATTCTTTTAATCTTAAAACCTCACTAGGAAAAAAGTAATAGTATATAAAAGTTTATTTCATATAGACTTTTTCATATAGTCTTAAATTTATACCTAGTCAATGTGATTCAATCATTCTTTTTTAAATGAATTTATTTCAGATTTTTTAAAAAATTAAAAAAAAAAAACCAGACAAAAGGAAGCTTAACAAGTTATAGAAGCATCACTCTAAAAAATTCTGACCAGGCACATTTATCTCATCTAATTCTAAAACAAACTCAATTTTTCCTCCAGTGTTCAAAAAGATACACAGATGATCACAGATTTATTAAATGTCATGATGAAAGTCTCCTTATTAATGAAGAAAAGTAAGAATTAAAAAGTTGCTTAATCATATTGAAGAAGGCTGAATAGGAAATCAATAGATGGATCTGCAACCTGGCAAGAGTTCCATGTGGATATTGACACACCCAAGATGGCTCCTGGAAGACCCCTATGAGAATTCCCATTTGGAATGGTATTTGTTCCAGAAGCCAGAAGAAGCCCCAGATTTTCTCTAGGGGCCTTATCATTGGGCCCTTCTGTGTGATTGATGGGTGGGGTAATCAATCAAAACAGCAAACACCTGGAACTCCTCCCATGCCATTAGCAAAGGGGTGAAATAATTTATGGTTTAAAAAGCAAGCACAAAGGTTAAACCATCTCTCTCTTGCCTTTGGACCCCTGTTCTTGCCTTCTGCACCCTGCTCTTGCTGTTTCCCCCCACATGGATCAACACACAAGTAAAACATGGGCGTTTATAATCTATAATGGGCAATTGTAGTCTGTAAATCAGCCCACTTTATCACTTACAGTCCCTTCCTCTCCCTTTGGGACCCTTAAGCTGTTATTTTCTCCCATTTCTCCTCCCTCCCTCCCTTAATAAATTACTGTCCTAATTAACCCAAAGTACCCTTGAAATTCATTTCTTGTAGCTTAGTCAAGAATCTAGGCAAAATCTGGTAACAATATTATTAACTCATAAAACTAAACTTCATATTCTTTTTTGAACTTCATCATTGATATAGCACCTTCTTTGCTTTGTTACCAAGGTATTATAATATTATTTTAAACTTTATCTATAATTCCCATGTATCACCACATTCTTAACACCTTGGAGTAGAAGAACTTCCTTGTCTTTATATTAATCAGAATCCACTTCTATCACCAAAATCACTATGTTATACATTCCCCACATATTCCTCTAAATGCCTTTCAATTAATATTAATAATTAATATTATCCCACCTAGACTACCCCTTTCAACCACATCCATATTTATAAATAAGCAGTGTTTGTTATATTCATTATGATGTACTATCATTAATTCCATCCATTACCATGTATTTAAAATTGACCTCTTACATTCATTATTAGCTCTCCATTATTAATCCAGATTCTTTCTCTTACTAACTGATATTTTCTAGTCCATTTCCATAAGTTTTTCTCATCATATTTTGTTCATATCAGTGAAAAATACACTATTTGTCCTTTTGTGTCTGGCTTATTTCACTCAACATAATATCCTTAAGGCTACATGTGCTGTCATGTGCTACCCCAGTTCATTTCTTTTTGCAACTTAATAGTATTCCATCATCTGTATATACCACATTTTGTTAATCCATTCATGGGTTTTTGGGTACTTGGGCTGTTTCCATCTCTTAGCAATTGTGAAAAATGTTGCTATGAACATTGGTGTGCAAATATCTGTTCACATCCTTGCTTTCAGTTCTTCTGAATATATTCCTAATACCAGATGGCTTGATCATATAGGGATTCTATATTTAGCGTCCCGAGGAAATACCAAAACATCTTCCACAGAGGCTGCACCATTTTATACTCCCACCAACAGTAAAGAGAGTTCCTATTTCTCCACATCCTCTCAAGTATTTGTGGTTTACTGTGTTTATATTAAAAAAAAAAACAAAAAAACTAATGGCTATTCTATAAGACATGAAATAATATCTCATTGTAGGTTTGACCTTCATTTCACTAATAGTTACTGAAACATCTTTACACATGTTTTTCCTTTTATAATGGGATGAAAAGTAGCAACTGTTTAGGAATAAATGTAACTAAGGACATAAAGGATTTCTATTCTGAAAACTATAAAATATTGCTAAAAGAAACCAAAGATTACCTATATAAATGAAAGAACATACTGTGTTCATGGGTTGTAAGACTAAATATCATGAAGATGTCAATTCTATGTAAGCTGATCTACAGATTTAATGTAATACTGATGAAAATTACAACAGCATTCTTTGGAGAAATGGAAATGCAAATTATTAAATGTATCTGGAAGAATAAGGTCCCTGAATAGCCAAAAATCTCTTTTAAAAAAAGAAGAAAGTTGGAGGATTTTCTATTTCTGAATATAAAGCCTATTATTAGGATTTCCTGGAAGATGGCATTGGAGTAGCATGCAGGGCTCAACTGTATCACAAAATCAGTGAAGAAAGGCCCAGAATTGTCCAAGGGACCTGATTTGGGGATTAGCAGACCAAGACAGTGTTACACAAGTGCCAGGAGCATTAGGGTGAGAGAGATGAAGAACCTGAAGCAACAAATGTGAGTTACAAAAACTTTGCAGTGGCAGGGAAAGGCACCCCTCCCCCACGCCCAAGATATTAAACTAAGATATAAACCCTGACTCACTGCAGCCAAGGTGGGGAAAAAGACATCATCCACACTGTCAGCTGTCACAAGGGAAAAGGGAAGGGTCTCAGGGTTTCTCATCAGTGAATTCAGCCAGGAGAGGGTGTTTTGAATCTCATGTCTGACCAGACCAAAACACAGGAAAGCAGAGGTTGAAATAAACAGCCTAGTGGAAAGGTGTACCCATGAGCAACATCTTCTGGCCTTTTTTGGAAATTGCATGGAGTAAAAACATTTTAAACATTTTCTTTATCTGATCTCCTGGGAGAAAATTTGTGCCCCATTAGTGAATCCCTGGCCTGATTTTCATAACTGAAGCTGGAGAATTTTAAAGACTAAGAATAAATTGACCAAATTGCAAAGAGAAGTTGTGAAAAATAACAATAAAGATGAGAGAGAAATTGACCATTCATCAATGTATTCATCAACATATTCAGATGCCTAAATATCAACAAAAAATTACAAGCCATACTAAGAAATAGCAAGAGATGGTCCAGCCAAATGAACAAACCAAATATCTTGAAGAGATACAGGATTTAGGGCAACTAATCAATGATAATCACATAAATCTCCTAAATCAATTCAAAGATTTTTAAAGAAAATATGTCTAAATAGATAAAGGAAATTATTATTATAAAATATTATATTATTATCACTGTTTGAGCACAAAGAACAATTTCAAGGCCTGCAAAGAAAAGTAACAGCTTATGGGAATGAAAGACATGATGAATGAGATTAAAAATACATTAGAGGTACATAAGAGTAGATTTGAATTGCTTAAAGACAGAATTAGTGATTTTGAAGACAGAACATCCAAACTGAAAAAGACAGTATACCAGAAAAAGAAGAAAATGGAAAAATTGGAACAGAGTCTCACTGAATTGAAGGACAATGTGAAATGCACAAACATATGCATTATTGGTGTCCCAGAAGGAAAGAAGAATGGAAAAGGGTCAGCAAGAATATTTGAGGAAATAATGACTGAAAATTTCCCAATACTTATGAAAAACAAAAATATCAATATCCATGAAAGATAACACATCTCATACAGAAAAAATCTGAATAAACCTCCCAAGACACCTACTATTCAGAATGACAAGCGTCAGAGATAGAGGACTTTGAAAGCAGCAAAAGAAAAGAAAATCATTGCAGAGTAGGAAGCCTCAATAAGATTAAATGCCAACCTCTCATTAGAAACCATTGAGGAGAGAAGAAAGTGGTATGATGTGTTTAAGGTACTGAAAGAGAAAAACTGCCAGTAAAGAATTCTATATCCAGAAAAATTTTCCTTCAAAAATGAGAGTAAGTTCAAAGTCTTCACAGACAAACAAAAACTGTTAAGAGTATGTTACACAAGGCTGAGAATTATAGGAATTACTAAAGGAAGTGCTGCAGCCTGAAAGGAAAAAACAAGTGTGAGAGACTTGGATATGTTAGAAATGAAGATCATTAAGAAATGTAAATTAAGGTATAAAAAGAAATACAATACTAAAATATGACAACAGAAAGCCAAAGGACAAAATGGATGAAGTCAGTAATCCCTTTACAGTAATAACATCAATTATGTTAATGGCTTTCACTCTCCAATCAATGATATAGACTGAGAGAATGGATCAAATAATATAAGCCATCTATATTCTGTCTACAAGAGACTCACATTAGATGTAAGAATGCAATCAAGTTAAAGTGAAAAGTTGAAAAAAGATATTCCATGCAATAGTAACAAAAAAAGAGCTCGAGTAGCAATACTATTATTAGACAAAATAGATTTAAAATGTAAAATTATAGTAAGGGATGAAGATAGTCATTATATATTAATAAAAGTGGCAAATCACCCAGAAGAAATAGCTATGCTAAATAGTTATGCACATAAGTTGAGTGCTCAAAGATATATGAGGCACACAGTGGCGAAACTGAAGGGAGGAGATTGTGGGAAGATGCCATCAGACTAACAGACAGGGCTCAATATTCTAATAAAAACAATGGAGAAAGAGCCAAAAGCTGTCCAATTGAACTGCTTTGAGGTTCAGCAGACCAGGATAGTACTATACAAGTTCAAGGAGCATGAGGGACAGAGAGATGAAGAACTCAAAAACAAAAAAAAACACATGAGTTCCCAAGCCCTATCAGTGGCTGGAAGTGCTGTCTTCTCCCACCCTCAAGATACCAATCTAGGTAAAACCCCTGGCTTATTGCACATGACAGGGAAGGGAATAGGCATCTTCATCCATGTCACTGTTTCAATGGAAAAGGGGGGAAGTTCAGTTGCTTTTCTTCAGTGAATTTGGCCAGCAGAGCCTGCTCTGAATCTTCAAACTGAAGCTTCAACACAGGAACACAGGAAAGCTGAGACTGAAACACCTCTGTGGAAAGATGCACTAGCAAGCACCATCTGCTGGCCGATCTGGAAATTGCATGGACAAAAACAGATTTTGGTTCTATCTGCATCCTAATTCTTGGGAAAAAGTGGCACCCCATTAGTCTTCCCCTAGCCCAATTTTGATAACTTAAGCTGGGCAATTTTAAAGAATTAGAAAAGGTTCAACGAAATATCAAAGAAAACTGTGGGGGGGGGAAGTCAAGAGAGAGAAATTGGCCATCAGAGTAAATTCATCAACATATTCAGATGCACAGACATCAGAAAAAAATTACAAGCCACACTCGGAAACAGGAAAAGATGGAACAGCCAAAGAAACAAACCAAATATTCTGAAGAGATACAACATTAAAGACAATCAGTAATAATACACAATTCTCCTAAACCAATTGAAAGAACTTAAAGAAAATATGGCAAAATATATAAAGGCTATGAAGAAGACACTGGGTTGGCAATAAAGAAAAACTTGTAAACCTGTGAAGAGAAATATAGATATTATGGGAATGAAAGACAGAATGGATGAGATTAAAAAATACATTAGAGGCAGATAAGAGCTTATTTGAATTGCTTAAAGACAGAATTAGTGTTTTTGAAGACCAAATATCTGAAATGGAAAAGACAGGATAAAATATAGAGAAGAGAATGGAAACGTGGAACAGTCTCAGAGTAAAGAATGACAGTGTAAAATGAACAAACATTTCCATTATCACTTTCCCAGAAGGAGGAGACTGAAAAGAGACAGAAAGAATATATAAGGAAATAATGACTGAAAACTTCCCAAACCTTAAGAAATACATAAATATCAATATTCAAGAAGGACAATGCAACCCAAGCAGAATAAATCCTATATACCTGCCCTGAGACACCTACTATTCATAATGACAAATGTCAGAGATAAAGAGAGGATTCTGAAAGCAGCAAGAGAAAGGCAAAGCATCACATACAAGGGAACCTCGATAAGATTAAGTGCCAATCTCTCATCAGAAACAATGGAGGTGAGAAGAAAGTGGTATAATGTATTTATGGTGCTGAAAGAGAAAAACTGCCAACCATGTATCTGGTAAAGCTGTTCTTCAAAAATGAGGGTGGTTCAAAGCCTTCAAAGACAAACAAAAACTGATACAATGTGTTACCAAAAGACCAGAACTACAAAAGATATTAAATGGAGTACTGCAGCCTGAAAGAAAGAAAAAAAAAAACAAGATTGAGAGATTTGGAAAAGAGTGTAGAAATGAAAATTATACAGAATGGTAAACTAAAGGGTAAGAAGACAGACGATAGAACAATATGAAAACCAAGAGCTGGAGGACAAAATGGCTGAAGTAATAATGTCATTACTGTATTAACATTGAATGTTAATGGCTTGAACTCCTCAATCAAAAGACATAGACTGATATAAAGGATAAAAAATATCAGCCATCTATGTGTTTTTTACAAGAGACTCACCTCAGGCTTAAGGACACAACCAGGTTAAGTCTGAAAGGTTGGAAGAAAGGTATTTCATGCAAATAGTAACCAAAAAGAGCTGGAGTAGCAATATGAATATCAAACATAATAGATTTCAAATGAAAAACTGCTATAATGGATGAAGAAGTTCATTGAGAATTTATAAAAGTGGTAATTCACCAAGAAGAAATAATTATACTAAATATCTATGCACCTAACCTGAGTGTCCCAAGATACATGAGGCATACACTGGCAAAACGGACCATCAGAGTAAAACAGAGATGTAAATAGAGAGATGAAAACAGATTAGCAGTTGTATACAGCAGGGGAAGCATAGAGAGATTGAAAGTTGATGAGTTTTTTAATTTGTTTTTATTATTATTTTGGAACAATGAAAATGCTTTAAAAATTGTCTTCATCAGACTCACCCAGGACAACTAACAAAAGGATAATGACGGACAATGACCCTCCCATAAAACAGAGTATCTATAACTGCAAGCTAGACATATTCACCCATCTGCCCCATTGTATGAAAGCCCCCTCTCAATTGGAAGCAGACTGGGCATCACCATTCCCAAATCCTGAAGTCTGAGGAATGAACAAACATAAGGGGGGAATGCAACTATGGACTTAAGTGGACTTGTTATTATTCTAATAATGGAAGAACTTGTAACATTGATATAAAGGCATTGATCATCAGAGGTTCTAAGGGGAAGGAGAGGGAAGAATAGGTGTCACATGAAGCATTTTGGGACGTTGGAATTGTTCTGCCTGACACTGCAATGATAGATACAGCCTATTATACATTTTGACAAAACCTATAAAATCATACTGAGCAAAGTGGAAACCATAATGTAAACTATAGACAATGGTTAAAAGCAATGCTTCAATATATCTTCATCCCTTTTAACAAATGTACCACAGTAATGAAACATGTTGTTAATGGGGCAAAACATAGGAGGTGAGAGGTTGAGGCATATGGGAATCCCTATATTTTCAATGTAACATTTATGTAATGTAAAGTTTCTACAAAAATAGAATAAAATAAATCTAGAACCAAAAAAAAAAAGAAGACCTCTAAACCCTGAATTAGCTGCATTACACAAATTGTGCTGGTTGTATTTTCACATAAGTTCAGGTCAAAATAATTCCTCTTGGACAAATTTTTTTTAGAAATTTGCTATTTAATTTGGAATTGCTTAGAGTTTTCGTTATCTTTCTATTTTTGACTTAAGTTCAATTTTTTTTTTCAAATAACATACTTCATATAATTTCAACTCTTAATTTTATTAAGGCTTTCTATACTAACCGGGGCATGTTCTATACTTGTAGATATTCCACATAAATTTGAGAGAAGTGTGATTTCTGCTGCTGATAGGTGGAATGGTTTAGTAATGCCACTTTAATACAGATGGTCAATGGCATTGTTCAGATTTTCTATGTCCTTGTTGATATTTGTTCTATTTACAGTTACTGAGAGAGGAATGCTGAAAACACTAACTGAAATTAAGAATTTGTTTATTTCTCCTTTCAATTCTGATGCTATTACTTCATCTGTTTTCAGCTCTCATCTAAGATTATGCCTGTTTGTTCATTGATCATTTTAACATATCATACCTCCTCTATTCTTGTTAGTTTATTTGGGGTAATAGTAGAATTATACCAGCATTTTAAAATAAAACCTATAGCATTTTATTTGAAATGAGGATTTTTTTTGTTGTTTATATCACATGCTTGGGTCATTTTACAAAATCAATTCTAATGTTTGCATTTTTATTGGTGATATTTGACCATACCAATGCAATATAATTATAGTTTTTATGGGGTTAAGGATTACACTTTTATTAAGTTTTTTTGTTGTTGTTTGTTTTGTTATGTTTTGTTTTTTAGCTACTGTGGCTAGGGATTGAACCCAGTACCTCATATGTAGGTTACGGTTAAGGTTAGGGAAGCCAGCTCTCAGCCACCAAGCCTAGTTGGCTCACCTATGATGTTTTATATTTAACTTTTAAATCATATTCTTTGAGAATATTTTAATATAATTTTAGGTATTAAAAAAAAGGGTGATAACCAAAGCACTCTGATATGTATAAATTATTGAATTTAGGTCATACGGGTATCTGAATTCATAACTTGAAAAAGTGCCTAACACAATGGCAGTAATAATTTGCTACCCAAAGAAGAAAAGCAGTTGAATATGATTCCTATTTATTTAATGTGATTCACATGAATCCCTGTGTATGACACATGGTACTTGTATTATTCAGGGTTCTCTAGGGAAACAGAACTGACAGGATGGATATATATGTGTGTGTGTGTGTGTGTGTGTGTGTGTGTGTAGGTATGTATTATGAATATTTTTTAAACAAGCATTGGCTCATGTGTCTGTGGGAATGGGCAAGTCAAAATTCTGGTGGTCAGGCCATAAGCTGGGAAGTCTGATGAAGGTTTTTGTTGAACTTCCCAGGAAAATTTGCCTGGTCGAATTGATGAAATCTTCACTTCTCCTTTTAAGGGTTTCTACTGATTGTATGAGACATCTCTCATTGTGAAAGCAGTCTCCTTAGTTGAGTTTATATATAATTAACCATAGTTGAAGTCAACTTACTGATAAGTCAACAAAATATCTTCACAGTAACAATCAGGCCTGTGATTGTTTGACCAAGCAACTGGATACTATCAAATAATTAAGGTGTCAAACAAATTTATCACAGCACTGGATTGAAAATCTGGGCTCTATTTGTTTCAAATTTCCAGCTGTCCATGGTCTCAAAGGAAAACAAGGCACTGGACTAAGTTGTTGGCAAGTTAGATCCCAGTTTAATTAGCCATTTGGGAACTCCTGAAAATACATACATCTTATGATATTTTAGATCTAAACACTTAAGAGAGAAAATGCAGTTTGGCACTGAATTATCACCCAAAAAGCACACAAGTAATATGATACAATCCTGTTCATCCAGACCCAATTACCCAAGAGGAGCCACATTGTGAGTATGAAAATGGATAGTATTATTCTAATCTCTGCTTCCAGATCTACACTGCATGAAGAATACCCTTAAGAGAGATGTGGAATTCAGAAACTGCTGATTTCTACATGGTGAGCCAATTTCAGTCAATGATGAGGGAAAGCTTCCTTACACCCAGGGTTTCTCACATGCAGTTACCCCAAATGAGAGCAGAAGACTAGGAAAGGATATGTTAAATTTTTAAAATATACTATGTAAATTGGTTTATTCCATCTGCTCCTTTCTCCTCAAAATAAGAATGATGAGATACTCAGAGATGACTCCATGCTTGAATAGGACTATTTTCAAATCAATTCAGTTCTTTACATTTTGCCAAGTCAGTGTCTGACAAGCTGATCCATCCTGATTTCTCTTTATTTTTGCATTAACTAGATAGATCATATTTTCCCTATACAAGACATAAAATGTTTGATTCAGGTTCTGATCTCCTCATTCAGGTATTTTCACTTGGTAATTGAAATACTAATTCCACCATTGTAGCACCTAGAAAACAAGGCCCACTCTCCTTTTGGGGGAGAAAAGAGAGGGATTATATATGATATATGGAAAGTTTTCCAATCACACTCTCAAATATAAGCACACACATACATATATAATTCATTTATGATTTCCTCTATTATATAGATTTGTCCAAATACTTGCATGTGCACACACATTTACACAACTCCACACACACTTATAGAGATTTTAAACATGGATTTACCCAATGATATACCAATATATACTTTATTTATTTCATCATCTTGTTTCCCTGCACCATTTTACACAGCTCTGGAAAGTATAAGTCATTTCCCTATTCTTATGAAATTGAAATATTTTCTGCTGTGGCCCATGAGCAGTCCACAAATATCTAAGGATTTTTAAGAAAGAAAGAAAATAAAACTTCATTTGAAAAGGAGAACATATTTTAATGATCATTTTAGTAAAGAAATTTAGCACTTGGATATTCAGAATATGCTTCAAAGTCATTACTTTTGCCTTCCAGAGTCCAAAGGAACAGCAAGTGACAGCACTTCTGTGTTCATGCCCAGCTCACAGGCAAATTTATTGATGTTCATATTATTATTACAATTCACTCTATATATTTTAAAAGGAAATCAATTTCAGTTGTTAGAATTACTCCACAATAGAATGATAGCTCTAAGCATACCATCTTAACAGAAAAGAATTAAGGCACTAGCAGAAGAGAGCAGGTAGAGAGCTCTGAATAAGAATGTTGTGTTTTGTTTTTTCTATTGTCTCTCTGAAGAATCAGCATGCCTGAGAAATTTATCAACATGACCATCAAAACAGAATTCTTGCTCATGGGATTCCATGAGACTGAATGCTACAGAGACTGTATGCCACACTCTTCTTCCTCATTTACCTGGCAGCAGTGCTGTGGAACCTTCTCATTATCATTGTCACCACCATTGACCAGCATTTACAACTTCCCATGTATTTTTTCCTGAAGAATTTGTCCTTGCTTGATATTTGCTATATCTCTGCCACTGTCCCTAAATCCATCATGAACTCTCTGACCAACAGTCATTCCATCTCCTTCCTAGAATGTACCATGCAAGGTTTTCTTGTTGTATTTTCCTCTGGCACAGAGTTTTCCCTCCTTATGGTGATGTCCTATGACTGCTATGCTGCCATCTGTCATCCTCTGCACTATGAGGCATCTTGCACAGAGGTGCCTGTGTGCAGATGACGGCAGCATCATGGCTCAGTGGATGTGCTTATGGCTCCAGTCATGTAGCAGATACATTCTCTGCCAGTTTCTGTGGGTCCAACATAGTCCATCAATTCTTCTGTGATATTCAATCACTGCTTACACTTTCCTGTTATGGAGAGCATATTTTTGAAGATGCATTTATAATTCTTAGCTGTTGTTTTTTGTTTGTGTGTTTCATTGTAATGGTTGTTTCTTATGTTAACATTTTTACCACTCTTCTAAGAATCCCATCTATAAAGGGAAGACAAAATACTTTTTCAGCCTGTCTGCTGCACCTCACAATTGTGATGCTATTCCTGTTTTCAGGGAGTACTGCACATTTTGCAAAAAATTTTAAATCTTCTTCACTGAAATTATTTGTACCTGTGCTTTACACAGCATTACCCCTCCACCACCCTGAATCCTCTCATTTATGGTCTGGGAAACAAGGACATACAGACAGCATTAGGAAAAGTGATACCGATAAAACTTGCAAAATGATTTCTTGATTTTGATATTTAGTTTTAATTAATATGAATAACTTTTCAAAATAAAGAGAAACCTCTGTTTTCCTATTTCTAATCAACAGAATTTAACAATTTGGTATGTTAAGTGTGTTCCAGGTAAAAATTTTATTAACTTATTTTATGTGAAGTAAATGAGTAGCTTGGAAATACTAGACTCAATGTTTCTCTTTCCAGTAACAGTTTCATATTATCATTTTCTGTTTGGGAGCAAATTCTGTATGTTTTACAATCACTGTCAGTGTTTCCAAATACTTTACAATCTCCTAATATTTTTAGGTTTGTCAGAAAAATAGCATTTTTAAATTTTTATTTCTGGAAATACATTTTCCTTTTAGGGCATCTGCAGTTAAAATGGGGCTGCATAAATATTCATAACTTGTCTTTAAGAGTTCTGTTGGTCCACATTATTTAAATATTTACTTCTCGAGTTCAGAGCAGAACCATTACAGTATTTATTAAACTGTGGTGATTTCTGGTCACTTAAGCATTAAGACTGTATAAAGTTGGTGATGACAACATTCTTATTAACATCCAGATTCAGGATAAAAAATCATCAAGAATGGTTTGTTTGTTATATGTAATCACAGTCTATCACAATCCTGAAATAATTCTGAACATGTCTCAATTCCATATATTTATGACTCGAGGTCTCCTCTTCTGAATACAATATCCTGCCAAAATTTATGTGCCTTTTTTTCTTTTCTTTTTCTTTTCTCCTTTTTATTCTGTAATTCCTTCCTTCATCCCTACTTTTTATCCTTGACTTAATTGTTTCCCTTTCCTATTTCCTTGTTTATTCTTCTTATCTTCTGTCTTTATTTTGTCTTCTACACTTTAAGAAGAAATTCTTCATGTCTCCACTTAATTATTAGCTCATTTCACTGTTACTTGTTATTCTATTTATATTCCAACTCAAATTATCCTATTACCTACAAATAACACACATTACTTCTATCCTTTTTGGGGAGACCTTGGTGTATTCAACTGATATTATTACATGCAATTTTGTTTATATTTATGATGACTTTTAAAATCATACCTGAAAATACAACCTCCAGGCTAATGAATGTGATTCATTAAATTTACTGTTGTAGTAAAACGTGTAACTTCTAGAATATAACATCAATTCCCACTATTATCAGCAGAGAATCAGAATATCTGTCTCACTGCCTTTTGACCAACTTTAAAATAACTATTTTTAAAATTATTTATCTGTTCATATGGGAAAATTAGTGATGAATTATCACATTATTTTACTAAATTTTATTTTCCCATTTTTATATTCCATATGTAAGATATAATGCAAATTTTCAGTCCAATCTCTTTGCCCATTTTTCCATTTGGAAATTATTATTTTTTCCCTACTTAAAATTCTGTATGAGATATTTATGTATTAATATGTAAAATTCACATTCCATTATGTGAAATACTACTGCTTTGTAGTTTGTCAATTTTTGCATATGATACACAATAATACCTAAAAAGCTACACCTATTTTAAATATTTAAAAATATTTTTCAAAAGTGTCTTCTTCATATAAATTAAATATCTGCCTCCAGGTAGGTTTTCCTCTAACTCTGTTCTTTGGAATCTATAAATATATGGCTTATTTACACCAATCACAAATTATTCAAAATTTAGAAATAGCCCCAAAATGAAGTTTAAGTAAAAATTTTAGTATATGTAGTCTAGAGTAATTACCAGCTTTTCTCTATTGTTTTGGTATTTTATTTTAATTATCAAAATAAAAAAATTACATTATCACAACAATAAAAGCAGCAACAGAACATAAGGGCAAATAATGGAATATAATTTCCCTTTCATTGTGAACCTATCTACTTTTAAACACCTAGGTCTTTAGGCAGTGTTACCTGAAGAACTGAGGTATTTATAAATATTTCTCCTTATTTCAATTTTCTGGACTCTTTCATCAATTCTGCTATTTTTTTTTTTTTGGCTGGATAGGGTGAATTTTTTGATGGTATATGACAAGGTAGGGCCATCTGAGCCCATCCCCTTCTTCAGGGTGTCTGGTATGGAAACCTTGGAGGATGGGTGATTCTCAAGTTAGGCTAGGACTACCCAGCAGTGACTGCTT
Source organism: Cabassous unicinctus (assembly GCA_029593785.1). NCBI lineage: Eukaryota > Metazoa > Chordata > Mammalia > Cingulata > Chlamyphoridae > Cabassous > Cabassous unicinctus. The sequence continues at coordinate 19,071 of JAQZBX010012705.1, read as the reverse complement.
TTCTCTTCCTCTCATGCTGTTGCTGGGGCTGATGGTAGAGTGCTCTTGCTCCTTGGAGGTCATGTGGACCATAAGGTCCACCACCCTGTTGCTATAGCCTAATTCATTGTTGTACCAGGAAATGAGCTTGACAAAATGTTTGCTGAGGGCAAAGCCATCCCCAGCATCAAAACTGGAAGAATGCATGTCACTTTACATGGTCCATCACTCCCTTCTATTCAAACCTATATGTGAGGCTGGAGTTTGTAGGTGTACTTCCAGAGACTGGAACCTCTGGCCTGCCTATGTGCCACCTGTGCCTGAAATCTCGGTAGAGCTGCAACTCCTACTCTACAACTCAATGGACTGACACAAGTCACCTGGTGAGGAGACGATGATAAACAATGGTCTTCCCAGGGAATAGAGAAAGCCTGCAGCTGAAGGCAGGATAATCCCATCCACTATATCCATGGGATATAAATCCACTCTCACTTGGAGGTGGAGTGGACATCACCATTCCAGTCCCTTCAGGATTGGGGGAAGTGCTTTGCACTAGAGTGGACTTAATGGTATTCTGTTGTAGACATATTTTGATTCAGGCAATGGAAGAAATTATAATAGTGAGGTGGAGCCAGTGGCCACTAGACTCTTTCAGGGCAGGGAGGGGAAGGCAGTTATAATACCGGGTTTTGTCAGGACTTGGGGATTGTCCTGAGTGACGTTGTGACGACGGATATAGGCCATTTTACATCAGCATATACCATGCAGAACTGTGTGGGAGAGAGTGTGGTCTACGATGTGAACTGTGGTCTATGCTTAGTGGCAGAGTCCCAGGATGTGTATATCCATTGCAGGTGATGTGCCACACTAATGAAAGATGTTTATGTGAGATGTTATGGGAGGTGGAGACCAGGGAATCCCTGTAATTTTTGTGTAACATTTATGTAATATAAGCATCTTTTAAAATATATATGAAAAAAATGACATTTGTGTAAGCAAATGCACATATACGCATATATATTTATATATCATTTTACAAATATTGGTTTGTATTGTGAAAAATTTGATTTTTACCCACAATAAAAAAAAAAGTCTCAGGAGACAACCTGGTCCTCAGTGTAGACCAGGATGCCATTCAAGAAGCCATATGAAGCCTGCTTAGACACCTTCTTGATGTCATCATATTTAGCCACTTTCTCCCAACCAAAGCTCAGATCCATATGGCAGCAATGTTGATAATTGAATACAGAAACACTTTCACCAGTTATTGTATTATTTGAGATTATGTTAATCATTACCATCAGCCACAGTTTATCCTTGAAAAAGGTTTGCAGAATTTTAATATTACTTATAGTATTTAGAAATGGCACTCTCTAGCTTTGCTGTCCAATATGGCAGGAGCTAGTGACAGCACTTTAAATTAATTAAAATTAAATAAAATTAATAATTCATTCATTCTACCAGGCAAGTTATAATTCAGGCATTCACTAATGAAACTTGCTTAATAGCTATCATATTGGATAGTTGCATATAGAACATTTTCATGAACCTTGAAAGTTTTAATGGATAACTGCTTCCTTGTTGTGTTTTATTTGTCTACTTTCCTGATCTTTTCAGTAATACTGAAAGCCTCAGAGAAGTCTGCAAGGACTTAAGCCCATTACTTCAATACAACAACACTTATGTCCCCTTCAGAGGCCTTTATTTTATCTAAGACAGCTGTTTAAAGAATGACTTTAAAATTTTCATAAACCCCTTTGGCAAGAGTTCAAAGGAGACTCCATAGATCTCAAATGTTCCTTAATCAGTAATATTGAAATGAATGTGCAAATTTAGCCAAATCATCATCTTCCAGAGTAGGGGAAGAAAATCAATTGTATCTCCACTTAATAGAATTTTCAAGCTTAGAGCCAATTTTTTGTTTTTGCCTTGCAAGCATTTATCTATAATTACAGATTTCAGACTTTGAAAGGCTAGAATTCGACAGTGAGGAAAGATGTGATATAAACTATTACATAATTTTCCATTGAAGCACAAAATATTCCTTTCAGTTTTGATGATTCTAATCTTATATTTTTGTTCTTCCAGGCCTGGGGCTTGGTACTTGCTTCCTGAAGTTGATATTTCTTTGACTGTTTAAGTCCTCCAAAACTTTTTAACCATATCCCTGCATTATCTTCTTGCTGTTGAAATGATAAGCCTGTTTTATATTTTCCTGAGTAATCCCTGTCTTATTCTTGGCTCTGAATTACATAGTATTATTGGACTGAAAGTTAGATCCCTGAGTTTGGTATTCTCTTTCTGTCAGTCAGAAACAGCTATAACAACTCACAATCTAATTACTCATCAATATTAACTTATCAGCCAATTGAGGCAGCCATTTAGTCCCCAGGGCAATTTTCTCAAACTTGTAATTCAAAATCAACAATGGATTCTTTTTGTCTTTAGCAAGAACTCAACATTGTATTCCAGGCCAAAGAAACAATTAAATCAATCCTAGAGTCCTACTTTTGAAGAATAATTTCCAGGGAACACCCATGATATCAATTACTATGTAGGAAAATGTTGAATAAATTGGACTATACTAAAAGTAAAATCTTGTTATTATCAAAAGACCACAATACAATAATCAAAAGATAAGCCATATGGTAGGTGACAATTTTTGAAATATATGTATATGGGTATATATTTGACAAAATATTCATATCCAGAATATTCAAAGAAATCTCTCAAATCAAAAAGAAAAAAGAAGAAAAATTATATAGAGAGATGTATACATTTGGAGACAAATATAATATATAGAAATATAGTTATACTGAGGTTCATATATATATATATATAGATACAGATTTATTTGGAGATATTTCTATGTGGAGAGAAATATGAATATGATATTTTTATTATTTTATTTAATCTAAATACCTTTCTAAAATTTTTTGGAAAGATACTTAGATTACATAAGTGTTACATAAAAAATTAGGAGATTCACATATGTTGCACTCTCTATCCCTCCCACACTTTCCCATATTAACAGCATACTTCATTAGTGTGGTACATTTGTTAAAATTGATGAACACATATGGGAGCATTGCCACTAAATGTGGATTATAATTTGCATTATAGTTTAAACTCTCTCCCACACAATTTTGGAAGTTATGACAAGATATGTAATGGCCTGTATCTGTCATTGCAACATCATTCAGGACAATTCAAATAACTTGAAAATGCCCCTTTATTATACCTATTTTTCCCTCTCTCTTCCCTCAGAACATCCAGTGGCCACTGCCTCCACATCAATGATAAAAGTTCTTCCATTGCTAGAATCACAATAAGGCTGTAGTAGAAAAACAGGAAGTCCACTTTAGTCCTTTGTTCATTCCCCAGTCCTGATGATACTTGGATGGTGAGGCCTTCTCCACCTCTAATTGAGAAGGGCTTGGATCCCATGGGGCAGATGGGTAAGACCATCTTGCCTGCAATTGTAGACTCTCTCTGTTCCTTGGGGTGATTGATATCCATCATCATTTCCTTGTTAGTTGTTCTGAGTGTGTCCAATGAACTGGAGAGTAGGCATTGCAACTTTGTTGAGATTCAGGGCCCAATTGGCATATAGAAATCCCAAAGATTTAAGTCTCTTGGACATAAACCTACCAATTCTAATATTAACAATAGGTTCAAGTAGAAGGGACAGAAGAGCCATGTGTAGGGAACCACAACTGAGTCCAAATTTGTCACACTGGAGAGCATAAATTTCAAAGTAGCATCCACTGTTAGGGTGCCAAACTCCTGAGCTGCCAGCATTGCCTATAGTGTCTGGCTGTCTCCAGATCCCTCAGAAGCCCTGCTATTTGAGGCAATATTTACTGTGGCAGTCCATGAGATCCTGCTGAGATGTGCACAAGCTAAGTGTAACCCCTGGAATGACCTCCCAACTCACTTTGAAATCTCTTAGCCATATAAATTCATTTGCCTTTACCCTTTCCTCCTTTTGGTCAAGGCTTTTTCCAGTTGCATTACAAGTTGGTGCTTGTTAGTAATCCCTTATTGCCAGGGAAGCTTATTCCCAGGAGTCATATCCCACACTGGGGGGAAGGCAATGCATTTATATGCTGAGTTTGGCTTAGAGAGAGGCCACATCTGAGCAACAAGGAGACTTTCAGGAAGTAACCCTTAGGCAACCTACAATATTAGGTTAAGTTTCAATTTCAAAAGAAAACATTCATAAGTACAGTGATCAATATCAAGTGCCCATCAATGGCCCATCCTCCTTCACTAGTCATTTCCCCTGTTCTTGTGGGATTCTTGCTATCTCATTAGATAATGTGGCAGAAATCCCCAGGATGGGAATTGGATATTCTTTCAGTTATTGTATAGACCTCCACCCACTGTGACAATGCCCCATGAACACTTGAACTCATTCATGACTTATAAGAATGCCCCAGATGAAACTCCTCCCTACATGATATTTTTAAAAGTGCATATATTTTATATATATTCTATTGTCTCCCTGACTTGATTGTTATATCATATAGTTATAGTTCATGATATTTTTTGTTTTGTTTTTTGCTACACTTTTGGGAGAAGAATCATGATTTTAAAATACCACATCAGTTTTCTTTTGGTGAGTTTTGCCTGGAATCTCATTGTCTGTTCTTCTACTCTCAACATATCCATTTCCTCTTGCTTTGGTTGTATCTCTTATAAACAGGATAAAACTAACCTTGACATTTATATTACATCTGAAAATACATGTCTGAGAACAGGTAGATATCTTTCTTCCATTTTAATCATTATTTCAATTTGTTCCATATTTAATGTTTATTTTTAAACTTTTCTCATTTTCGAGTATGTTTTCTCCTAATAAAGACAATAATTTTAGCAAGCTCATATAACTTGGCCTTTACTTAAAACATTGATCATGTTGTTACTGTCAAGATTTTTATTTCTTGGTTAACTGGCATGTCTCCTTAGAAATAGTTTTTATTTATTTGGTCTCAACTCTTTTTAAAGACACCAATAAGCTTCAACAAGCTAATATCACCGATAATTCATCTATTTCTGGAAGTGCTTATATTCATTTAGCACATAAGAATTTGTGCTAAATGTTTCTTAGCACAACATTTTACAGGTTTATTTGAACATAATCATACAAACAAGACCCACCACCATGCATACCACAGCATACTCACATACATTTCAAAGAATTTCCTTCGGTTGAGATGAGAGAGGGCATCTGCACTAAAATTTAACAAACATTAATGTTGAGAACACACATAAAACACAATTTAATTGCCAATTGAAGAGGAGTAACTGTAACCTTGTAATAAGTCCACAAATAAAGGACAAATAAGTACACATTAGATAAAGGGAATCACTATATTTCTTCAAAATAACAAAGGGAAAAAACACTGGCTATGGAAAATACCAGTTTTATTTTTCACTTTTTTCTGGACTATTGACATTCTCTCTTCTCTTGGTCCTGAGTTCTTAGAAAGGCTTTCAGCTGTAAGGCTATTCTTGGAGGCTGTCATCTACTAAGAGAAAGAATAAGCTCTATCATGAGATGAAGGAAAATGAATCTCCCATGACCCAGTCCCCCAGTTTCTGTATAATGATTTAATTTCACCATCATCTGGTCAATAAATAGTGACTTTTTACTTTATTATAAACACAAGAGTCCTCATTATTTAAATTCATTTCTCATAGTATCACACATTTTATATTTGTCTCTGATATATTTTAAAGCCTATCATGATTTCAAGATTTTTTAATTTGTCTTGCTATCTTTTCTAAATGTTCCAACCTTACTCTTGAAGGACATGAGTTGGTGTGGCTGCAAGATGAAAGAATGCATCTTACACAGTCAGACGTAAACTTTATTGGGACTTATGAACAGGAGAGAGTCTCCAGTGGCCAGCATTGGAGAATGAAGATAGCACTCCACAAAGAGATGGGAAAATGAGGGGTGATATAGGGACATTCCATAGGGTCTGTTAGCCATGATGTCTGCTTTTTCTGTGGAGCTGTTCCACTACTTCTAGGGTCTCAGTGGTAAGGCTTTGCCTCAACATTCTTGAGGAGGGTTCCAGAGGAGTAGGCAGGGACATGTATGAGACCTGCCTCAATATTCCCAAGAGGGGTGTTAGATGAGTGGGCAGAGACATGATAGACAGGCAACTCTCAGCACTGGCAGACATCCCAGATGTCTTTCCATAGATCTTTCCCCAACAGAGGGCAGACCATGACAGTCCATTGTTCCTGTTTCCAAGTTGCCATCCAGGTGGTAAGGCCTTTGTACACTCTCCAAATATCAATACAGATTGTTAATGCATTTTCAGGTTCTTGTACTATAACCATCTACACAGTTCTTAATTCAGCCCATTGATTGCTTTGCACGGTGCTGGTTTCCCACCAAATAGTGTCAGTACTAGGCTGCACAGAGCCACAGATGTCCATGCAGGAGGCTTTCAACTAGTTGAACAGTCCATGTACCATGAATTCTCTGGAACTATTCCTATGCCTTATTTATTGGGCTCTTTAACAGTCATCATTGGGATTGTAAATTTGGGCCAAAGAATCTTCCACATAAGTCACTGTGCCTAGGATCTCATTCATTTTGATACTTAATAGGTTAGTGTTAAAGACACTGGGCTGCAGCAGGTAAGCTTTCCATTTTGTTAAGGTACTTAATTGTGCAATGCTTGAGCACAGTCTGTTCCCAGTATCTGTGATCCTCTGGATAGTGGTTGTAGTCTTCAGAATGACAAGGCACTTTTGGGTTAAACTTTCTACTTGCAACAAGACATTGTATGCTGCACATAGCTGCTTCTGTAAGGAGCTATGTCATAATTCAGCCCCTTTCCATACTTGTGACCCAAAATCAAGGGTATTCTCTTAGAAGATATCCTTTGCCACAAACTACAACCAAAGCTAATATCAGTGTTGGCCACATCCAATTCACAGGGTAAGTCAGGATCCACTCCCCATGGTGCTTGAGTGAGCGTGTGTTATTGCCCCCTTTTCTTCTTCTAAAGCAGTCTGTTGGGGGTTCTCCCACTCCCATGTGCAACCTTCCCTGCTTAGCACATACAATGCTTTCAAAATTTGAGCTAAGTGAAGGATGAATGGTCTCCAGTACCCCAACAAACCAAAAAAAGCCATTAAGTGTTTGGAGTTTGTATTGCGGGAAAATATTGTACTTTATCAATTACACCAAAGAGTATAGCTTCTGTTTTACCCAATGAAACAATACCCAAGAATTTGACAGAACAGCCAGGATCTTGCAGTTTGTCCTGATTGATTGTTCATCCCTAACTCTCAAGATGAGATTCTGGTTTCTCTGATGCTTCTTTTATTTCTGAAAGAGTATTACTGGTAAACATAATATCATCAATAAAATGATATAAGGTTACAGCTACAGGTTTTTTCCATGCCACCAGATCCTTTGGCATGGGGCCATGACAGATGTTTGGGCTATGCATATAGCCTTGGGGAAGCATTATACAAGTCCATTGTTGGCCTTACCACATGAAGGCAAATGCAGCATGACTTGATTTGTCTAAGGAAATACTAAAGAAAGCAGTAACAAGATCTAAACAAAGTTATAATGCCAAAACTGGGTACTAATCTCTTACAATAAATCAGCAATATCTATGACAGGACTGCTTCATACAGTGGTGGTGTCACTTTAACTCATGATAATCTACTGTCAAGCACAGCCCTGTGGTAATCCCCTGATAGCCAGTCTTTTTCTGTAGGCTGGGGCTGCTTTTTCAGCAGAGATCAGATAAATTAGACAAAGATGTGCCAAAGCATTGTCTCTGGATTCCCAAGTGCAGAGGTGGTTTCTGTGATATATAGCATCTTTAAAATAATTGAAGCCATGATTGACAATGTTATACCGTTATATAATATAATGCAGGATACATTATTAAATCTCTAGGGCTTTTATACAATCTTTAAGTATTTATATGAATATTTTAAACAAACAACTTTGATCAACAGATTAGAAAATTCCATTTAATTTTCATACACTTTCTAAACACTTTCTACTCAACTAATAACATATTAAAAGGACTTAACTACTTTTATTACTTCACTCTTTTGAAGTTGAAGGAACAATTTTTTTTCAATAACTTGGAATAAAAGGATACCTTCTTGGGTTTGAGTTTGAGAAAGCAACGTGTTAAAAGTTGTTAGGTTTGAATATTATGTTCTCTTAAAAGTGAGAAAATGTGTCTTTCTTAAACAACCAAGGACACAATAAAGTTAGCATAAAGTACAAGAAGCTATTTTGATAAAATAGACTTTCTTCTTTGTGTATTGATTAGAAAGGATGAAGCTCATTATAGCATCCTATTGAAACAGAATAATGATATAAGAAACATTGTCATTTTAGCAGAGAAAGAACCTAATTGTAGTTTGCATAAGTGTACAATTTGATAGTAGGTACTTTTAAAACTTCATATAATTGTGGAAACATGGCCTGCAGATTAGAAAAATAAGGCTCAGCTCTCACTTTAACATTGTGGAAAAAGCTAAAGCCTGCCTTGGGGACTGTCTTTGGGGTACAGTAGACCAGGACACTGCTTTACAACTCCCAGGAGAGTGAGGGAAAGAGAGACAAAGAAGCCAAAAGAACAAACTAGAAAAAAGACAACAGCAAGGAAATAGAATAAGAGGAATGAAGTGTCAAGTTAAAACCTTATTGCACATGCAAAAACAACAACAAAATAAAACCCTAGAATAGAGAGAGAAGCTAATCAACTGTATAAACCCATCAAGATAAACAGATGCCTAGACACTAACAAAGAATGGCAAACCATACTAAGAAGCAGGAAGACATGGCCTAGTCCAATGGACAAACTAAAAACCAGAGGGAGATGAAGAACATGGAACAACTAATCAGAGATGTCAAAACAAATATCATGAATTGACATAATGAAGTGAAGGAAGCGATTAAGGATATTAAGAAGACACTGGGAGAACATACTGAAGAAACTGTAAACATACAAAAAAGATAACAGATGTGATGGTGATGAATGGCACAATGCAAGAAATAAAAAATACGCTGGAAGCACATAACAGCAGATTTGAACAGGCAGAAGAAAGAATCAGTGATGTGGAGTACAGTATAGGTGAAATCAGACAGATAGTAGAACAGATAGATAAAAAGACAGAAAAAGTCCAGCAGGGACTTAGAGATTTTAATAACACCATAAAATGCATAAACATATGCATTATAGGCATCCCACAGAGAGAAAAGAAGGGAAAGGGGACAGAAGATGTGTTGGAGGAAACAATGGCTGAAAATTTCCCAGCCCTATTGAGGGACATGGACGTACATGTCTATGAAGTGCAGGGATCCCTGAACAGTATAAATCCTACCAGACTTACCCAAAGACATATACTTGTCAAATTGTTCAATGATCAAAACAAAGAGAGAATATGGAAAGCAACAAGAGAAAAGAGATCCATCAAATCCAAAGGAAATTCAATAAGATAAAGTGCTGATTTTTCATCTGAATCCATGGATGCAAGAAGGCAGTGGTATGAAATAGTTAAGGTGTTGAAGAAAAATCTTCCAAGAATTCTCTATCCAGAACTGCTGGCATTAGAAAATGAGGGAGAGTTCAAAATATTCACAGATAAAGAGAAATTAAGAAGGTTTGTCAATAAGAAATCTGCACTGCAAGAAATACTAAAAGGAATTCTGAAGATTGAAATGAATAAACAGGAGGGAGAGAATAGAAGAGTGTAAGAATAACTAAAAAGATAAAAAGAGAAATAAAACCACATATGGCATACATAAATCTAAAGAAAATATGGCTAATATAAGTAATTATCTGTCAGTAATAACATTGAATGCTAATGGCTTAAACTCTCTTATCAAGGGATGCAGATTGACAGAATGGATAAGGAAATATGACCCATCTATATGCTGTCTACAAAAAACTCAACCTAGACCCTGGGACACAAGGAGAATGAAAGTGAATGGTTGGAAAACAATTTTACATGCAAACAATAAAGAAAAAAAGAGTGGGAGTAGCTATACTAATATCAGATAAAATAGACTTTAAATGCAAAACTTTTATAAGAAACAAAGAAAGCTACTATATAATAATAAAAGGGGTAATGTATCAAGAAGATAAAACAATCATAAACATTTATGTACCTTACCAGGGTGCCTCAAATTACATGAGGGAAAAATTGAAAAAGTAAGTAGTGAAATATATGCCTCTAGTATTATAGTGGGGGAGTTTAATGAACCATTATCACCATTAGACAGAACATCTTGACAGAGAATGAATAAAGAAACAAAGACTCTGAATAATACATTAGAGGATCTGGACCTAGTAGACATATACAGAATATTACACAGAAATACTGTGGGATATACATCTTTCTCAAGCACACATGGATCATTCTCCAGGATAGGCTACATGCTAGGTCACAGAACAACTCTCAATTTCAAAAAGATCAAAATTATACAAAGTAATTTCTCAGAACACTATCAAATGAATCTGGAAATCAGTTAGGAACAGAGAAGCAGATTAGGCACAAAGTTATGATATTAAACCACACAATTTTAGGTAATTAGTGGGTCAAGGAGGAAATTGCAAAAGAAATCAGTAACTACATTGAAATGAATGAAAATCACAACATAATGTATAAAACCTATGGGATGTAGTACAAGCTGTACTGAGAGGAAAATTCAAAGCCATAGATGCTGATATTAAAAAAGAAGAAAGAGCTAAAATCGAAGACCGAATCACACAACTAGAGGAATTAGAGAAAGAACAACAAAATAACCTCAAAGGAAGTAGAATAAGGAAATAACAAAGATTAGAGCAGAGCTAAATGAAATTGAAAATAAGAAAGAACTAGAAAAAAAATAAAACAAAAAGGTAGTTCTTTGAGAAGATTAATAAAATTGACTAACCGTTAACTATATTAACAAAAAACAGAGAGAAGATGCAAATACATAAAACAAGAAATGAGGAAGGGGATATCACCCCTGACACCACAGAGATTAAAAGGATACCTTAAAATTGCATGCAAACAAGATGGGTAATTTACATAAAATGGACTAATGCCTAGGAATACAGAAGCAGCCTAGATTGACAAAAGAAGAAATTGATGAACTCAACTGACCAATAACAAGTAATGAGATTGAATTATTCATTGAAAACCTCCCAAATAAGAAGAACCCAGGACGAGATGGCTTCACAGATGAATTCTATCAAATATTCCAGAAATAACTAACACCAATCCTACTTGAACTCTTACAAAAAATAGAAGTGGAGGGAACATTGCTTAGCTCATTCTATGATATCATCATCATCCTAATACCAAAGCCACACAAAGATACCATGAGAAAGGAAAATTATGGACCAATTTCTCTAATGAGGCTAGATGCTAAAATCCTCAAGAAAATACTTGTTAATCATATTCAACAACACATCAAATGAATGATGCAGCATAACCAAGTGAGTTTCATCCATGGTATGCACGGATGTTTCAACATAAGAAAATCAATCAATGTAATACATCACATAAACAGATCAAAATAAAAAAATCACATAATAATCTATATAATGGCAGAAAAAGTATTTGACAAAATATAGCACCATTTCCTGATAAAAAGTCTTCAAAAGATAGGAATAGAAGAAATCTTCCTCAACATGATAAAGAGTATATATAAAAGTCCACAGCTATCATCATATTCAGTGGTGAAATACTAAAAGCTTTCCCCCTAAGATCTGGAACAAGACAAGAATACCCACCATCACTGCTCTTATTTAACATTGTGTTAGAAGTACTTGCTCGAGCACTTAGGAAAGAAAAAGATATAAAAGACATGCAAATTTCAATGGAAGAAGTAAAAATTTCGCTATTTGCAGATGACATCATCGTATACTTCATAAGCCCTGAGAAATCTACAACAAAGCTTCTAGAGCTTATAAAGGAGTTCGGTAAAGTTGTAGGTTATAAGATCAATGTGAAAATTCAGTAGCACTTATGTAAACCAAATATTAGCAAATCTGAGGAGGATATCAAGAAAAAAATTCCATTTACAATAGCAACTAAAAGAGTCAAATAACTAGGATTAAATTTTACTAAAGATATAAATGATTGTATGCAGAAAACTACACAAACTGTTAAGGAAATCAAAGAAAACATAAATAAATGGAAGAGTATTCCCTGTTCATAAATAAGAGAATAAACATCATTAAGGTGTCTATCCTACCCAAACTGATCTACAGATTTAATGTAATCCCAATAAAAATCACCACAGCAATTTTTACTGACTTGGAAAATCTAACTATGAAATTCATTTGGAAGTGCAAGGGGACCTGAATAGCAAAAGATCTATTTAAAAAGAAAAATGGAATTGGAGGAATCACTCTACGTAACTTTAATACCTTCTACATAACTATAGTGGTCGAAACTGCATGGTATTAGAAAATGGATAGACATACTGACCAATTGAGCTGAATAGACAGTTCAGATATACAACCTTGCATATACAGTCAACTGATATTTGGCAAGGCCACCAAGCCCACTCAAGTGGGAGAGAATGGCCTTTTCAGCAAATGGTGCTTGGAAAACTAGATATCCGTATCCAAAACAATGAGAGAGGAACATCATCACACACACTGTATACAAAAATTAACTCAAAATGGATCAAAGTTCTAAACATAAGAGTAAAAGCATAAATATCTTGGTTGATAATGTAGAGAAGCATCTACAAGCATCTTTCAGGAAATGGTTACATGAATTTTACACCCAAAGCATGAGCAATGAATGACAAAATAGATAAATGAGACTTTCTCAAAATTAAAAACTTTTGCACCTCAAAGGAGTTTGTCAAGAAAGTGACAAGGCAGCCTAATCAATGGGAGAAAATATTTGGTAACCATATAGCTGATATGGGCTTAATATGCAGTGAATATAAAGAAATCCTACACCTTGGATATAGAAAGAAAACTCATTTTAAAAATGGGCAGTGATCTGAATAGACATTTCTTCAAAGAAGAAATACAAATGGCCAAAAGCACGTGAAAAGATCTTCAACATCACTAGCTATGACAGAAATACAAATCAAAACTACAATGAGATATCATCTTACACCCATTAGACTGGTGGCTATCATAAAAACAGGGGACTAAAAATGTTGAAGAGGATGTGGAAGAATGGGAATCCTTATCCACTGCTGGTGGGAATGCAGAATGGTGCAACCATTGTGGAGGACAGTTTGGAAGTTCCTCAGGAAGTTAATTATATAACTGCTATATGATCCAGTAATCCCACTACTGGGTCTATACCCAGAAGAATTGAAAACAGGGACACAAAGAGATATATGCACACCAATGTTCATAGTAGCATGATTCACTATTGCCAAAAGTTCTAAACAACCCAAATGGCCATCAACAGATGAATGGATAAGTAAACTGGGGTATATACATTCAATGAAATATTACTCAGCTATAAGATGTAATGCAATATTAACACATGAGATAACATGAATGAATCTTGAAGACCTTACATTTAGTGAAGCAAGTCAGGAACTGAAGGACAAGTAATACATGACAACCTCACTGATATGAATTAAGCAAATTAAGCAGACTCACAGAGGTAGAATCTGGAAGATAGGTTTACAAGAGACATAAAGGGAGTAGAAGGTTGTGAGCCAATGTGCATATGGGCAAAATCAATGTTAAGGTGGAATGGTGTAGTTGTGCAGTGGATGGGCATGACAGTGGTGCAATGATGCTATTCAGTTCAGAAGTTTTGGTCTGTGAGAGGGATAGGGTGGGGGCTTGCACTGCCCATGGAACTGGGGAGAGGGTTGGAGCAGATGAACTCTGTGGAAGTGGGGAAGTGGTTGAAACTACAAGGTTGGGAAAGTTTTTTTTGACAAATACAACAGGGGAGGGTTACTGGTTTAGGGTGTTTGATGTGGGGGGTATGCAGGACAGAGTACACCTGGGACAGGGTTCTAGGGAGTATGTGAGTCTTCATCCCATCATAGTGCATTGTATCAGTGGGTGGAGACCCATACAATGAATGGAAATGTGTACTCTCATCCTGGGGGGTCCTGCTATGTTCTTAAATAGAAGGGTGGGAGTCTATCAAGAACATAGGCAATGCCTAATAGGGGAGGAAAGGCAAGTATGTCAAGTCTTCAATGTTGTTGCAAGTAAATATGAATCTTGTTCTTCAAGGAGAGAAGCTTGGTGGTTGCCATGGATCCTGAGCAGAGGAGGAGTGAGGAATAGAATATATGGAACATGGGGCATTTTAGGGGAATTGGAATTGTTCTACATGATCTTGCAGTGAAGGATCAATGTTAAATTTCATCAAAATTTATAAAAGTGTATGGTCCAAAATGTAAACCATAATGTACATCATTGACCATGGTTAGTAGCAATGCTTCAAAATTTGTACATCACTTGTAACGAATGTACCATCCACATGTAAAATGTTATTTATAGGGTAAAGGGGAAATGGGAGAGGATTTGGGGTATATGGGATTCCCCCTATATTCTGTACCTGACTTTTCTGTAAATTAAAGCTTCTCTAAAGATAAAATGCAAAAATAAGTCACTGGGGGAATAATTGAAGAAAATGTCACTGTACATACAAGCCAAAGATTTTACAAAAGACATAAGGCCAAATTAATTTTTTTAATTTTTTAATTTTTTATAAAATAAATTTCTTTTTAATTTTTTGTATTGCATTTTTCATTTTTATAACAATTTTGTTTCATTTTCTTATTAAACTTATTTAATTATTTTGTTGGCTTCATTTTTTTAAGAAGTTTTGGATCACAGAAGGGTTAAAACTGTGGTACAGGAGGATTACTGACGTGAAGTGTCAGTGATGGGGGATGCATGGGAGTAGTTTAACCTGGGACATAACTATAAGACATATGAATGTGTTTAAGTGCTCATGGGGCATTGTCACATTAGGTGGAGATCCACACAATAATCAAAAGAATATCCAATTCCCATCCTGGGTTGTTCTGCCACATTCTCTAATGGGACAGCAATAATCCCCTGAGTACAGGGGATTAGTGAAACTAGTGACCTAGTGAAGGAGGATGGACCATTGTTACATGCCCTTGAAATTGTTGGGTGTAATTATGAGCCTTTCCTTTTGAACTTGAAACATAGCCTAGTATTATAGGTTGCCTAAGAATTACCTCTGGAGAGCCTCCTTTTTGCTCAAATGTGGCCTCTTTCTAAACCAAACTCAGCATACAAATGCATTACCTTCCCCCTGCCATGGGACATGATTTCCAGGGATAAGCCTCCCTGGCACCAAGGGATTACTACCAAGCACCAACTAGCAATGCAACTGGAAAAAGGCCTTGACCAAAATGGGGAAAGGATAAAGGCAAATGAGTTTATATGGCTAAGAAACTTCAAAGTGAATTTGGGAGGTCATTCCAGAGGTTATGCTTATGCGCGTCTCAGCAGGATCTCAATGACTACCACAGTAAATATTTGCCTCAAATAGCAGGGCTTCTGAGGACTCTGGAGATAGCCAGACTCTATAGGAAGGGCTGACAGCTCAGGATTTTTGGTGCACTGCCAGTGGGTCCTACCTTGGAATTTATGCTCTCCTGAGTGACAGAGTTGGACCAAGTTGTGGTTTCCTTACACATGGCTCTTCTGCCTTTTCTCTTTGAACCTATAGTTAGTATTAGAGTTGATAGGTTTATATCCAAGAGACTTAAATCTTTGAGCTGTCCATGTGCCAGTTGGACCCTGAATCTCAACATAGTTGCAATATCCATTTTCCAGTTCATTGGACTCACCCAGAACAACTAACAAGGAGATGATGATGGACAACGACCATCCTAAGGAACAGAGAGAGTTGACAACTGCAAGCAAGATAGTCCAATCCATCTGCCCCATGGGATATAAGACCCCTCTCAATTGGAGTTGGAGTAGTCATTACCATCCTAGATTTCTCAGGATTGGAGACTGAACAATGGACTAGAGTAGATTTACTGTTATTCTACTATAGACTTATTGTTATCCTAGCAATGGAGGAACTTTTTTCATTGATGTGGAGGCAGTGGTCACTGGAAGTTTTGAGTGGAGGGAGCAGGGAAAAATAGGTGTAATAATGGGCATTTTGGGGACATTGGAATTGTCCTGAATAACATTGCAATGACAGATACAGGCCATTATTTATCTTGTCATAACTTACAAAATTGTTTGGGAGAGAGTTTAAACTATAATGTAAACTTTAATCCAGTCTTAGTGGCAATTAGTGTTCATCAATTGTAACAAATGTACCACACTAATGAAAGATGTTGTTAATGTGAGAAAGTTTGGAGGGGCAGGGAGTGCAGCATATGGATATCCCTTCATTTTTTATGTAACATTTATGTAATCTAAGTATCTTACAAAAATAAAATAAAAAAGTATTTTTGAAAAACTGAGTGTTTTCTTCATGTCTGAACTTAGAGAATTACAAAAGCTGTACCTGACAGTCCACATACATGAAGCTGCCCTCACCACAACAGATGTCACCCAGCCAGTGTGTTGTAGTCTCTGAAGGAAGTTGCAGTCAAGGACTCAGGACCCCTGGCCAGGCTTGCTCTTGAGCACAGCTGCATTCCTCCCCCAAAGCTTCTGATAAGAGGCCCCAAACCCAGGCCTTCCTCAGGTGCCTTAGCTGAGAGTTCCCTAATGGAGTGAGGTGGGGAGATCTTGAGGACACTCTCTCTTTCCTTCTCAGTACTCAGTATTTTAAACCCCTAACCCCAAGGTCCATAAAATTCCAGGAGCTTTTTGTCTGGTGCTCCCTCAGCAGTGAGTTGATCCCCAAGTCTGTTTTGATCCATCTGTCCCTCCCCAGGGACAGCTTTCCACAACATAATGAGACAGGGCTCAGTCCCTGTCTTTCCTGTTTAACTTCCTGCTTCTATTATCACAAGTGACTAAAGGTCCAACTTCTTACTACCATTTCAGCTTTGAGTATTTAAATCAGCTACTTTTGACACCTGGCAGCTGAACTCACCTCTTAATAAAATTAGCACAGGGAGCAGGGTAACCGATTAAGCACAATGCTGTTCTGAAAAACCAGAAGATGCTGTGGGGCAAGTATGGGAGGAGGTGGTGAAGTTCATGGGGCTCTCTGAAGGGATGTTAGTGGATACTGGGACATTTCCCAGGCCATGCCAGTGCACTGGAGAAATACTACAAGGGATAAAGGACATTCTTGGAGAATGCTCATGGAGTAGGAATACTACTTTTGTGTTCCAAGGGACTACTAGCCCTGACTCCCTGGCAGTATGTGAGGATGGGTCAGATTATTGAGCCAAAAGAGGAGCTTGAGAAAGGCTGTTGAAGGAGTTCCTGCCTCACTACTTAAAGCCCTGAAACAGTGGGACCACAGAAAGTCAGGGAACCCATGAGCTGAGCAACTGTAAGCAGGTCCCTGGCCCTGGCAGGCATATTGCCCAGAAACTTGTTAAAACATCAATTGTTTAACATCCTGTTGAAATTAGCAAGTGAAAGTTTCACTTTGGGGGTTAAGTTACATCTTCTACCTCCATTAGTGCGCCCTGAGAGTGACCAGCACCAATATTGCAATGGTGGCTGCTACAGAGGAGGCAGGGTTGGTCCAACCACACATTGTCCCACACCTAAGTGGCCTCATTCTGCACACACTTGAGTAGCAGCCATATCAGAGCTGAGTGCAGTTGCAGAAGTGTCAACCCTCTCAGAGTTTTCTCATGTGGCCAGAGGGCCATTTGCCCCATGTCATAAGCAGCTGTCTCCATGGTGGGGCAATGGTGTGGCCTCATGTGTGTGTGTCCAGGTGCCACAATAGGGCTTTCCAAGATGAAACTGCACAGAGAGAACAGCTTAAAGTGACAGCAACATGCTACCATCACCATCACTACCTTTGCTAAGCTGCTTCCAGCTCTGGAGAAATGTCATTGCTGGCAGGACAGGTATCCAGGCTGCCTGGCTGATGATTTCCAGCTACTATCTCTCCTTCCAGGGAAGTCTAAGCTCTGGGGATCCTGGCCCTGTGCCACCTTGAGAATTCTGATTGGGAAACAGCTGCTCAGTCAGACTGTCTTGCACCTCTGTCCCCATCCCCGAAAAACTCATAAGGGAGTCATTTTTAAGGGGCCACAAGTATGCTGAGACAGTAAATGGGAGAGTGTGACATTTTAAGATGTCTAATTAATATATTCAAAGAGATAAAAGATAATTTTGCATCTGCATTGTGCTGAGAAATATATATTTCAGGCTAAGGAGAGAAAAAGCACTAGGGGACATTACATGTGTGTACAGAATTTCTTTAATCAGAAGTTCATTTCATATATTTGAAGAAACCTTGAAGAATATTTATCATAATATATATGTATAATAAAATTATGTTAAAAATATGGGCAAAATAAATAATCATACTATTCCTGGGATAAAAATGTAATTGGTGATTAAATATTACATAAATAATACCATAGAAAAAATTTTCAGGAACAGAATACTTAAGTTTTCTCATTAAGATAGAGTACTACATGCCAGGCACATTAATTAAAACACACACTTTGAACTATCAAAAATCAAGAAATGCATAAAATAAAATAACATACAATATCAAGAAAATGAAAGAAGTAGAATCTGAAGACTTTAAAATTTTTATTAGAAGTCACTGTGAAATAGAATTCAATGGATATAGATAGCCAAATATTTGGAGGGAATTAACTGACAGAAATTATACATGAGAATATAAACATAAATAAAACATGATGAAATACAAAGACAAATTCATATATGCAAAGATTCAGAAAGGATATAGCTAATCTTTGTAAGGTTGTTACTTGAATATAAAATCAGTCAGTGATGCCTTTACCCAGGAAACAGCTAGGAAGAAAACTCAGGTAGGAAGAATAAATTTTACAAAGAAATATGATGGTTCCTTCAATTTTCAAAACATTGAAAATATAAGTTTATATTTTAGCATTGGATGAATGTGAGCAAAGTTCAGATTTTCCCCAAGATTATTACTCTTGATGAAAGGAGGGCTGAGTTCATCATCAACTTGCTTCTGTGT